>JAAAKQ030000001.1:255872-267264 GCA_010016005.3 Zanna intricata | reverse complement strand
CCGGAACTACCGTAAGGTATTATACTTCAGAGGATGAATGAGGATGATGAGTATGAATGTGAATGAAGTGTAGTCTTATACAATCTCAGGTCGACCACTCCTGAGAAGTGTGGTTAATTGAAACCTAACCATTAAAGAACACCGGTATCCACGATCTAGTATTCAAATTCGTAAAAATTTTTATATTTACTAGGATTTGAACCTTAGAATTCTCAACTTCGAAATCAGCTGATTTGCGATGTCGCGTTAGCCACTAGACCAATCCGGTGGGTTATCGTTCAGAGTTATTTTCTCTGAAGGTAAAGGTTTTTCTTAATTTAGACAGTCATACTGAACTGAATGAAAGTAACGTGTTTAAAGTCAGGTAGTACCTGCATTTTGTTTGAATTTATTTGTTTTTTGCTTCGGTAAAATATGAAACAGGAAACTATTTCACTAACTTTCCTCTTATAACTTGTATAGGATGCTTTTTATTCTTGATAACGGCAATGCCGATTCGGGTTTTACTTGTATATCACTTTGGGTCTCTGTTGATCATCCGATTAAGATAACTAACAGACAAAACGCTGAACTTTGTAAAGATTTTTATTTCTATCTTTTACCGCATCGACCTTTTGGAAATTTTTTTCATTTATAGAACCATTCCCGAGGGAGAAACTATCGATAATATTTCTGTTATTTGTTATATTATTACTAAACGAGCGTATTTCAATAAAAAAAGATTAATTTCAAAGTTGTTAGACTTTATGACTTCCAAGCCGATTGCATTAATATTTTGCTAAATAAATGTGAATTTTGCTTTACGTTTTAAATTTGAATAATATTTATACAAAATATACAATATTTATACAAAGTACTGTTTCAGAATGGATTTCAGAACCTAAATCCCGTAGGTTTTAATAATTCAAAATAAAACGCAATAACACCGTTGATTTTTTAACGGTTAGTTTTTTAACCTTATTTATTTTATAAATAAAGCACTACAAGTTATTTTGCAAAAAAAACCCTTCTATACAATGCTATATCATCAAGATCGGTGTTTTATTGATTTATATTTTTGCAATCACATCTATATTTTGGTTTAAAAAAACTTCATTCCATCAGTGATCAATGAGCGGTTAATGGAATATACTCCGATCGAATGCAATATTTTAAAAAATCGACTGAAGTTAGATCAGACTGTATAATACTATTCATCACTAAATACAGCGTTATCGCAAACGCCCCGTGACCTCAGATAAGTAAACCTAAAATTTTTTTTATTTTTGGCCCAAATGTTGGGAATTATCAATTATAAGAATTAGCTATTGGATTACCAACTAACAGCGAAAAAATTATTGCAATAAAAGAATAAACAAGACAACACAAATTAAAAGTGTTACAATAAAGAATATTCCAATTCGACCCAATTAAAATTATATAGAAAAATATTCAAACAAATATTACTAAAAAATAAACCAACTTGTAAAAAATTTATCACCGGAGTATTATTATATTAACAATATTATACTAATAAATTTGATTAGATGTAGGTAACTTTTTGTAGCGATAAAAAAAGAAATAAACTCGTCTAAAATCTTTAAAAAAAAATTATTTAAGAAAACCATATTTTTTTAAAAGAAAATCTTTGTAGTAGTAGTAGAAATTCACTCTTCAAACTTATTCCATCACTTAAATCGGGAATGAAATTCATTCGTATTCCAAATGGTTACAAAACTATTACTTTTTTACATAGTTTTCATCTGCCCGATATGTTTCTGACAATTAATTGAAACATAAATTATTACATATTGTCATTCTGACAATTTATTAATAATAAATATTGAGATCAAAAACTTTCTATAAATATAATGATGGAATTTTATAAATAGATAAGTTTTTTATATCACCAAATCTCAGAATTTGATTTTTAATTGAAATTTAGATAATACTGCACATATAGAAATACAAAATATATTGTTTCTTAATCCAGTCTACATACGTTAATATTACGTTATTTTTCAGGTTTGATTCGGACTTCATCGTTAAAGATTGTATTACACAAATATAAATAAGACCTACTAGTTGAAATATTCTTATAGTTATATATACGATATAATACATTTCAAATTTTAATTATTGCACGCTGTCATGTAGGCCAAGAAAAAAGTTAAAATACTTTTTGACAAGGTTACACATTATATAACTTCAAATTAAATTGTTAGATTAGAATTAATAATAATAATAAAATAATTCACAATTGCTAGATTTAAAAGAAAAAATTGTAGATAATAATTTTATAAAAATTAATTCTTTTAAAAAATAGTCTAAAATAAATCATAAAAGCGGTAAAGAATCAGAAGGGATTTTTAGAAAAGTATTATTCACCTTTAAAATATTTCTTAGAATATTTTGACGTAATTACGCATCGGTATATATATATATTAAGACACTTAGTTTACGATGTGAAAATGTTAAACGAAAGCAGACCAGAGGTGTGCGGGAACGGCTGGAAAGATTCGTATCTTGATTTCCGGCTTGTGAAAGTGGATCTCTAACTAACCTAGGTTGCAAATGGAACCGTGCGATTCTTACGCTATGCTGTGGTAAGCGGCAACTAGCAGATATTAGCAGAGCAGACCGATGCTACGGTTATTATATTTTGCTCTCATTACATTCCATTACTATCCAGTTACATATGAGAGTAAAGTAACTAGAAACAATTCTTCATTACTGATATTACCTGGTTTGTAAAAAATAATAATAATAAATTAATTAATAAGTTAATTGTAAAAAAGAAATTGCAATATATTATTTTATTTTTTTATTTTCGGAAACTGAAGCGAATAATAACGTAACAAAATCGCAGAATTCTCAAGAAATGAGTTGGCGTGAGAATGCAGGATATTTAATAATTATCCTGTTCTTGTAAATAAAGTTTCGTCACTGAACACTAATTATTTTAACATAATAAAGTACGAACACAGCAACTACAATGAATTTAAATTATATTCAGAACAAGCTGCTCACTGAAAGGCTTTGATAAGTGTTTCTATGCAGAGAAAAAAAAATCCTAACGAAATATGATGCTTGAATCATAAAACCGCTAAATAAATGAATGATCTATAAAGGAAATGATAAATACATAAAATACAGAAAATGTATGATATATATATATATATACATTCAGAAAATTATAAAATTAAATAACATAACTGTACATAACACAACTGGAAGTAAAATACGTGTAGGCTATTTAAAATTTACCAAAACTAGTCGTCTAAAATGCATGAGTTTTAATATTACTATCTATTTCACCATATTTCATAAAAATATCTGAATTTACAAATAATTAACCTTATTTTGTTTGAGCATTGTACACTAATTTCGTTTACGATATTACAAAACTGAATATAGCTCTACACTTTTTATAGGTATCTGTACAGTATTTTGAAGATACAAAATCGTAAAATTTATGCATTTGATGCACCTTCCTAAAATAGTCTTCAGCAATTTTATAACACCTATTCCTTAATCCTCAACCTTAACAAAAATACGATGGGAATTTTAGAAAAATCAATCCGACATTAATGGAATGTAATTAAATAATAATTAAGAAATTAAAACTTCTTTATAACAAATTTTACATATTCTTACAGTAAAATAAAGCGTTCAGTATTTTAGGTTATTAAACATTTTTATTTTTTACTTTATTTCACAATTTAGTGGATTCTATAGACAATTTATTACTGGAGAGTTTAACAGGAAAGTTTTATTTAACCTTTATACGTGGAATAGAAAAAGACGAGACAGAAAAAGATAACAATCTTGTCTTCAGGAAAAAATGGAAAACTTTCTGTTCATTTCAGTGTAATGTTCATTGTCATCAGATTTATCAGAAGAACTGAAAACTTACGCTATCTATAAAAAAAAATTATAAAAGAAGTGAATAATCTATTTATATTTTAATAACTATCCGGAATTTCGGGACGTAAGTTTAAAAAGTTATATTAATCGTTTAAAACTCAACATAAACAGTCCAATTTGGGGTGGTGATAAAAATACAATCATATTATAATATAGACGTTAGAACAGAGAAGATTTTACCATATATTTGTAAAAAAAAAATCCATGAAAAATAACTTAATATAAATATTAGAATTAGTTAATAATTTAAATAAATTAACTTAATTTTATGAAATTATGTAATTACACAGTTAGAGAAAGCCTTAAAAAATTATAACATCGTTTATAAATCTGCAAATATGTTTGGATGAAGCAAACAATTGTAACTGTTAGTAGTGCAGAAAAAAAAAAATCGCGGATTTTGATTAGTTTTTGAAAAATCAACTTTAAATTTCTTCCAAATATGAGGAGAGGTAAACATTTATTATCTGTTGTTAATTTATATTAATCAGGTTTTATGAAATATTAGGATCCCCATAAAATATTATGGATTCTTCCCTGAGACAAACTAGTTTCCTTTTAATCCCTTCATCACATGAATGACTAATTAATAATACAACCGCGAATATAATTCCAAGCTATTTCATATAAGACTTAATGAAGAGATATTTTAATCCTTTTAATTTTGTGATACATTTTAAAAAAAATTGAACAGTATGTCAATTGCACAACGTAACAATTAGTATTTACATTAACGTATACTTTAAGTCTTATATTATAAACAAAAAGTTCCTTTTGAGTAATTCTTTCTGAGTAAAAGTTTCAATTTATTTGAACAAAACGTTTGTTAATTACCGTAAATTATACGTTAATATGAACTCTAATTTTCTTCAATTTTCACAATATTGTAAATTCAACGTTCCATAACGCTGTTAATTACGATAAAAAATTATTGTCCCCGAGTCCATTTAAAAACAAAAAATTCATCTACCTTTTGAGTACTCTTTAAACTTTTGAAAATCGATTAAAATATGATGGGCATTTTTAAATCTTGCAAAGATCGGAATTATTTTTGTACGAAAGTATATGTTTTAACAAATACAATATTACGTTACCAACTTAAGTTTTCATAATTTTAATTTCTTGAATCTCTAATTTTCTTGAAGAAAGGGCTGGTAAAGAGAATAATTTCTATACATTTTTTATTGGAACGGGAAAACTCGCCACGTTTTAACAACTGATTCACATAAGCCTGCGATTCAATGCAAGCAATGAAGTTTTACAAATGTTCACTAAGGCACACGGAGAATGACTGTGTTCTATTATCAGACCGTAACTGAAATTCTTATTTCATTATCAATCGTTTTTCCGTCCCGCTGTTAATTAAAACCGTGAAAACTTCGTACGTATCGCAATATTGTTTAAAGGGAAAAAAACGTTGACTCTTAACCACAGCCGAAATGGCAATTTCATTTAAAATGACCACTACATTGAAACCGACCATTGGGAAATTTTAACGACAGTTTAACTGTTCTTAAATAGGCTAAACTCAAATTTTTATATAATGTATTAACAAAATAAGAAAATATAGAATGTTGAGATTGCTTTATGACCCCCCAACCACCAAAAAAATTGTAAAATGAAACCAAAATATGTTTTTTAAATAAATCTTGTGAAAATTCAAAAAAAAAATTCATGTTTTCATTTTCCGATTTGCTAAAATTATAAAATTCAAATTAAAAAATATATAAAAAATTAAACAACTGAATCAATGACTTTATCCTTTAATATTCAGTTATCTACAAAACTATCTCCCTCTCTCGCGAGATAATATATATATCTATATATATATATATATATACTTAAAACGTTTTACTAATTTATAAGACAACAAAGGGATCTGGGTTATCAACATAGCATATCTGAGTAATGATTACTAAATAAAAAACATACTCTTTCTATATTTTTTTTGTTTTACAGCAAATTTAAAATCTTTAAGCTTTTTTAATGTATATAATATTTTCCTTTGGCCGTCGTTGTTTTACCGACTACAAATTTACAGCTCATGAACCCCTCATCCGGAATCCAGTTCGAAAGTGTAGTGCATATTGGTTGTAGAGTTAGAGCTGTAGGCGGCAACTTTGAATTATTATTCTTTTGAAGCGAGTTCCAACTGAGAATTAGAAACATTTCTCTTCTTTTTTTTAAAATTAATTAATGTTAATCAATGCACTAAAACTTAGTCGATTAAAATATAATAATAGCAACAGAGCAAAAATTTTACAACAGATTAAGTTGTATTTAACGTACAAAATTATATGTCACATAGATATATAACGCAGAGAATAAAAGTTTGAATTTTAAATCCTTTAAAATTGCAATCAAATATTACTTAAAAATCTGTAAAAATATAAATTTAAAAGACTACGAAGAATAACAAAATTAAATTCTTCAACAGTATTAACGTAGTAACCGAGTGAACTGGAGTCTGCTTCCATGCGATGACTAGAATACAACACGAAATGTTAAGAGGTATAAATTGACACAGACAACACTTATACGATGACATTACTCTTTAAAAAATAATAGTTTTAATTTAATTTACAAATAAAATGTTTGATATAAAAATACTAATTTTCACCATGAAAATAAATAATATATATTTATACATTTTGCCAAGATAGACTGACACAGAAATGAATTTCAATAAAATGCTTGTCTTCGTATAAACAGTAATTTCTTTTAGTTTCATGCTAAATATGTGAATAGTTTTTTTTTAATAACAACATATACTTCTTCATAGACCTAAGAAATGGTGTTACTCGATTTAAAAAAAATCGATTAAATCTAAATTATTAAACTTTATTGCGTTTGTGCATTTACTTTATCGTACCAGAATCTAGCAGTAGGTCAAGAACTATGCGGAAAAAAAGATTAATATTAGGTTTTAAAACTTGAACTACTTTAAATTACTTATGATAAAAAGATCCCCAGTAACACTTAAATGAGAAAAACCAGACAGCTTCTGAACGTTTATCTTTTCTAATTCGTTGATTTCATAAGTAGAATACTAAAATAAATAAATAAACTTTTCTCAGAAACTTTTTAACATACGCCTATAACAATTAAAACGTAGGTTTGGACAAAGACTCCGCCTCTATTAACTTTTAAAAATGAACGACTATATCCTACATAATTTAAAAATTGGTCGAGTGTCACTAGTTTAAATAAAATTACAAAAACGAAAAGCCATATAAATCAAACTGTTTCTTCTTTTTCTATTTAAATATGTATTCAACAGAAATACAAAAATAGAAAATAAATAAATAAAACTATTTTCTATAAAGCCGGAGCAAATTTAAACCTATCTTTTATTTCTAATTTACCGTATTGCAAAAATACATATGTGTACATATATTTGCATTCTAAAAGAATAGTATTAATACGCTGTAAACAAATAATTATACGCATATTGTTTAATAACAGTACTTACTCTAGAGATTAACAGAAAATAAAACTGATATACAAAATAAATTTTTTTTTCACATCATATTCGCATACAGATATTACACTAATTTGATAAAAATTACTTTTTCAACAGTCCCTAACTCACAAATTCTAAGATGTTACTACCACGAACGCCATATAATTACAATTTATATCGGAATCGATTATTACTTATTGATTTGTATTTCGATTTAATAAGGTGGAAATATTAAAATGATGAATATGTTAATTGATACTATGAATGAGACAATTTCATTTTCTTGAAGGAATAACACCCAGATCGGATCTAATAAGTTCCAACAAGGAAAATACAACGGTATCTTCTAGAACGAAATGCTAACGGCCGAATACATGTTTAAATTATAAATAGCTGAGGTTGGAAAACGGTGGAGATTACCATTAAGACGAATAGCAGCATACTGTTGTTATTAAATGTAAACAACTTTATCAGGTGATTCCGCTTTAAGAGAAAATAACTTGAAACTATTTCGACTGAAAAAAAAAAAAAGACAATGAATAAATAAGTCAGAAGAACTGAATGATATACGATATAATAAGCAATAAGTTTCAAATAAGCAACCTTCAAATCAATGAAGGCTGCGCCCAGTAAGTCGGTCTACAGGTGCGACAAGGATCTATTCTTGCACCCTTTTTGTATACTATTACTTACTAAGTTATATTTTCTCATCTGACACAAGCACCTATAAAATAAACATAATATAACCTACAACCGTTTTAAACCGAACAGCAATCAAAATGATGTATGAATTTGTCATATATAACCTACATTTAAATCTTCCGGTTATGTATTGACAAATGTAAATCCGAGCAAAACAACAACTTATACACCAAAATGAATTTATTATATTTTCTGACTAGATTCCAACTACAATATCGTTTGAAGAAACAATTTTATTGACTACATTACATACCATTTTGTTCGAATCCGTTACGTTACAAAAAAATAACTTTACGAAAATAAATTAGTATATGCAACATAGTAACCGATTAAATTAAAGACAACTATCCGTAACCATTCAATAAAAATACATCATCTTGTTCATTACTTTTATTTAGTTAATTTTTAAATATTTATTAATTATTTTTTAGAATATCTTTAAAACGGCCGTAAAAATTGATCTAAACACACTTTAGGGTACTTCTTTATCACTGTAATATCTCTCTGAAAAAGATAACTAATAATATTCAAAATCTGTTTAAATAAAAAAAAAAATTTAATTTATAATAAATTTTTCTAGTTGATTTAAAATGTAAAAAATAGCTAAAATATAATCTCATAGACAATTATCACACGCGTTATCAACAGTATCTTGTATCGCGATTATTAATTAATTCCGGATTCGGTCTGGTTGGAGTGTATTATCCTATAGCTCTATTTCGATCACATATTTCGATGTATAACACTTAAAACGAATATGTGGAATAAAATTTCCAACAATTTTATTTTCGTCGTAATAAAAAAATACAAAATTAATTCTAAATTACAAAAACAATAAGTAAATCGAAGCATGAAATAATTTCTCTTATACCAAAAAAAAAATTTAAAAAAAACTCGTATTTTATCCCATATATTAAGTTAAGTTATTTTTCCCCTTTGCAAAAATTAAATAAGTCATTATAAAAAAGGTAATTACTCCATTTTTTCTTGATTTTCCCTCCCAAAAAAAAAGAATTTTTTTACAAAGAGTATAATTAAGTTAATTGTAAAAGATTTGATCTCTGTAATTTAAATAGACAATTTGAATTAATTTATACACTCACAATATTGTGAAATGAATCTAGATGTACGTACACGCAACAAAGAATAAGAAAACTAAATTCAATTATTATTTGATGATTAAAATTCTCGTACGCTCAGGATACTATAATATAAATAATATACAGAATACAAGATATCACAAATTAACATCGATTTCGGTACGTTTACAAAACGTGAAACCGTTTATGATAAGAACATAAACCATCAATGAAGAATATGCATACGTTTTTTTTTTTTCATTGAAGTTCATTATTCAATAGGAGTAGTGAATGCTAAGTAAAACTATAAATTTTAAGTGAAAGTTTTGTAGGTCACGTATTATAGGTCCGAACAGATAAAATAATGAAGCAGTTCTACAATGAAGCAGTATCTCCAAATACACACTTGACATCCTATATAGGAGCACTAAAAATTGTAGTATACTAATTTACAGTATAAACAGAAAATCAGTTATGAAAACAAGGTAAAGAATTAACGAGAACTCTTTTTCGAACGTAAACTACAGTTATCGGATAAAATAAAGAGGGAAACAGCAGTGAAGAAAGATGTTTACGATCGAGCAGCATTCCATTTCAGGCCTAACCCTAGTAGACGTGGATAGAATGCAAATTCTCCAGAAATTATGTTTATCTCATTTCCATCTATGACCCATTTAATATTAAATGTTAAATTGTTTTATAATTATCTTTCGAAGAATTTAACAACACAGTATATATATATATATATATGCGTGTGTGTTTGTTTTATAAAAATGCATTCTCCGATATATAAACAAATGGGACACTCATGCTTTGAGATCCAATAACATAAGCCTTTTACGTATCCTCTGAAGATATATCTTTAAGGTGGTTCCGGAGGTTAAACAAAACAAAGCCTTTTACGTGCAAGACTCATTCAAAGGTCTTTCTATACAAAATCAAACTTTTTCACAGGAAGAAAAAACTACAGCACTTGTCCTGTAATTGTAGTAAATAGAAATAAGTTGTATAATTAATTCTTCTTTCCTTCAATATTATAATGTAACAAGCAACAACTTTCGAAGAGTTACAATGTACTCAGTAACGGTTGGATTATAAAAAGTTAATATATTTAACTACTAAAATCATTTTGTTTTCTTTCTTTTTTTAATAAGAAAATCACATGATCGAATGAGAGTTCAAGCGATCTTGCACTCAAGGTGGGAAAAATAAATCTTTACTAATCAATATTACAATTATGATATAAGATTTGGAATTAGCGAGAAGTTAAGTAAAAGCATTGGAGAGAAGGAAAATACTTTTTTAGCAATAAAAATAAACGTTTTAGAAATACTAACTGAAATAAATGTATGAAAGCGAAAATTAATTTTTTTTTTATTTTCTTCTTAGTAATTGATAAGAATTATTTATTTATATCATATATCTATCAGTATTTATGATCTAAGCCAAGGAAAATGTGTTTTTAAAGTTACGAGTACTGAATTTATTCTGTAATTTACTACTGATTAGAGTATTTATGGATTTAAAATGAAAACGTCCTAAAATACGAAAAATTTCTAGAAAAAAAATTTGCTTTTCTGCTTTCGTGTCAAATACTATCTAAATCATGTCAAATTACTGTATCAGGTATATAAATCTTTTGAAATAAAAAATACGTATTAATAACCTAGATACCTTAACGAACTACACAGTTGCTTAACTAAACATAAAAAAATGTGTGAACTATTTTTAAAATACCAGAATTGAATTTTATTGTAACCTACAATACAAAACAACAGTAAATACCTATTTTTCTTCCAATACAACCAAATTACAGAACTCTGATTATGATCTATAAATACAATCTAAACATTACAATTGTATCAAAACAACTTTACTGCTTACAAAGGGTTAAATATGAACCAAGAGTAGAATTCCTGTATCAACCCAGTAACAAAATTACAGAATAATTGTGGTTAATTAATCAACTCTGTAAGACAATTTAATAAAAAGAATTTTGGAAATTATTACTTATAAAAAATCTACAAACTGCATTTAAAATGAATCAAGCACATCAAAAGAATACAATTTAATAATAAAATAACAACAACAGCACAATAATTAATATTTTTCGTTAAGTATTGATAATGAATTTTATAATAATACAAATAATAATCTACGAAAAAATCCAAGACAAAAAATGTGTAATGGAAAAAACTCAAGCCATGCAAGGGTCTAGGCAAAAATAAATAAAAATTTAAAT
>JAAAKQ030000001.1:241609-255772 GCA_010016005.3 Zanna intricata | reverse complement strand
ATTATTTGAATTCAGACATTATTAGGTAATATAATGTTTGAAAATTTACGATCTAGAAATAAGAACGTTCTTCTGAAGAGAGAGCTCTTCAATTTAGATTCAGATAGATTCCTAGTTATCATTCTTGTATTATAGTCAACTATCTCCCCCCCAACAATTACCACTGATCAGAAAACAAATATTGCAAATACTTTAAAAACAATAATGTGCTTAAAGGCATAAATTTTAAAACTCATAAATTAAGGATAAGATTCTGTTAATTTTGTTCCACCACCCACCAATCTAACAATTTAACTCCTTGAATAGTTCATAACGACTTAAAGTGGATGTCATAAGTATACACCAGCATTCTAAATCGTAATTTAATTTAGAATGAACAAAAGCAAAATAAATAGTCAAAGAATGTAATTTGACTGAATTACTTTAAACGATAGAAATTTCGCATACATTTCAATAAATATTCCTTCAAAGAACAAATTTATACTAACATTTGAAATAAAGGGTCAATATCGTTTTATATCTGTTCGAATGAACAGACGTTTCAAAGACGTCACATGATGCTTATAGTTCATAAGCATCATTTCGTGGATGGTTCCACGAAAACCATCCTCAACCAAACCAAGATACTGAATGTGATGACTTTGAACAATCACTCACACAATCATTTTTATCACAGCTAATCAAGTCGAAGTTAAATTTAAAAGAATTTTACAATGAAAAGTTTAATATTAGTTTTTGATGAGTTCAACAACGTTACGTTAAATTAAAATTGTATTATAAATTCAAATTATCTAGGTCAGCTTCTACTTTAATAAACAAACTATTAATATTTACGACACCAGATGAAAGACTAGTGACATCTGCAAATCCTACAATGGAGTCATTAAAACATTCTGATATATATCAATATTAAATAAGAGAAATAATATGGGATCCAAAACAGAACCCTGGGGAACCCCATGGCCGAGTTCTCCTACTTCGCTTTCAAACCCTTCAATTTGTTTAGATTGTTTTCTGTTGCACAATTAAGACAGGAATTAAGTTAGAACAACTAGTTTCCTAATCCCTCCTCCATCCGTTTTATTTAAAATGTATAGGTGATTAACAGTATCAAATAAATGCCCACTGGTTTCGTCTAGTGGTGAACTCGTCATCGCAAATCAGCTGATTTCTAAGTCGAGAGTTCTAAGGTTCAAATCCTGGTAAAGGCAATCGGTTACTTTCATACAGATTTGAAGACCAGATCGTGGATACCGGTGTTCTTTGGTGGCTGGGTTTTAATTAACCACACATCTCAGGAATGATGGACCTTAAATTGTACAAGACTACACTTAATTTACACTTACATCCTCTGAAGTAAATACCTTACGGTGGTATCAGATGCTAAACAGAAAAAGAGAGTATCAAATAAATTCCTTCATCAATTCAAGAAAGAGACCCGATATTTTATCGAGTTTAGGGCCATTTAAATTGTCATGTGAAATAAATTTATGTAGTCACTTTAGTATACGTGGATGACGGTGACATATTGTGCATCAGAAAAACCTATTATTACCTTCCCCCCATCAAAAAAAATTAAACGAACACTATTTTTTTTCTAATAATTTAGAAAACACTGTTAATAAAGAAATAGGTCACTAGTTAATAATTTCAGTTCTATTACCTTATTATTTGAATATAGGAATAGCTTTTGCAATATTCAGTTTCTCAGGAAATCTAGTGTTTCCTGAGAAGCTGAATGTTGTAGGCTGAGGTTAAAAGTAAATGTTAAGAAAGGGACTACACAACCAGTAAACTTCAATTTTACGTCCTATTCTCAGTTGCAGGAGACCAAAATATAGAGTTATCTGTGAACGCAACAGAATATTTCCTAATGCAGTTTCTACCGGTGCTCGCTTATCCGGGAGAATGAGGAAGAAATGGATATAGATGTATTAACAAAGTATTGATAACATTAGCCACTTGAGTATACTTAGCACTTCATTATTTATTGTGATCTCACATTTTTTCATTTTTAACGGGTTTTCCAGTAATTTCATCTTTACTGCCTCCTCATACTCCCAGAATTGTACTCAAACAGACGAGCATAATATGGTTTTTCAACCATCTAATAATTTTATTTTTAAATAGTTAGAATTTTTTATTTAAGGTTCAATCATCGGAAAATCTATTCATCTTTTTTTTTAATAACCACTCACGCGATTTAATAGCTTCTGTTAAACAATGCATTAAACAATGTAAAAGGCTTACCACTAGCCATTCTCCTATCAAAAGCCGAAGTCACGACCTCCAATGAACGCTCAAGACATTAAAAGAGGTAATTTATCGATAAAATAATCTAAGGAGACGTTCATATCCAACCAGTCAAAAATCGAAAACCAGTTTACTTCAGAAAATATGGCTCTTAAAGTGTCGCAATTAATATATAATAAAAAATTAATTAGAATTGAAATTTAATAGCAATTATATTTTAAACGGAAGAGTTCTCGCTAGGAGAACAGTCGGCCATCGAAACAAACGCTTGTTGCCCTACGATCAGTATCCAACTTTCCTGAAAAATAGACCTCTTTAATAAGCATCCTCACCTTGTAGATGATCTATATACATGAATGACATCTCCGTTACTCTAGTGTCTATTTACACAAATATTTTGTACATAGCTCTGATTAGGGAAACGTTTTAAAAATCTATCAGTGATATTATTCTTAGTGTTAAAAATCCCAATACAAACCGCAAAACAATAACTGGATCATGCGAAATTAATTCACATCCAAAAACCGTACTTGGCTATAAGCGAGATAGTAATGAATACATCTAGTTTTTGAGCAAACACAAACACAAGAAAGTTTCTGGAAGCTATTACACACTCTTAAGAACTTGATAAACTCTGACTAAAATCTATAGGGTTTAATCAAATAAAACTAAAATATACATAAATTTTCGGTATATAGAAACAAATTAATAAAATTCTGTAAGCCGGCTAGTCCTATTAAAAAATTATCTTGCCCGAATCGCCACTTTGTTCAACTGTCAAAACATTAATAATAATTCATTATTAATTATAATTAAGAATTTTTCTTATATTCTTAATAAGCGGCTAAAGTAAAAATTAAAATTTCTTAATTGTTTTTTCCGGGATAACATTTAAACAGTAAAATTAAGATTTCTGCCATTTATGCACATACTATTAAGAGTAAAAAAAATTCATAAACCTTAGATAGATAGCAAAAAGGTGGTAATGGAATAAAGCAGAATAAAAATTATTTTTTAGATCACATTTTAAAAACCTTTTTCCCGCGTTCATCATCTATACAATTGAACATTAAACTAAATCCGACTCAGTTTTTCTTTCCTTTTCAATTTTAATCTTAAAAATAGAAAACAGATAAAACCATGTCGACAATACTTAAGTGATTGATGGTCAAAATACAAAGCTCTTAGAGAATATTTAAATATTTTGATGGTTGTATGTTTAACATTGTTGATGCTCAACAAAATTAACTTCTTAACAACTAAACAAACAATTCAAGACACATGATGTCTACAATTTTAATTGAATGTCTACGTTAAAATGGCAAAAGATTTTAATGATTTTGTAGAAATGAAATAAAAATAATTTGCTTCAAATACATTAAACAACGCTTAAAAAATCACATCGAAACGATTTCAAAGAACATATACAACTAATTTTTAGGTCAGTTGGACTGTCCTAAGTTTAATCTATAAAGAATTGGATGTAAAACTCTAACCTCTAAGTCCGGATGTATTTAAAAGGAAAAATGGGATAAAAGAGAAAAAACATAAACATTAATATCATTATAAAGTCGGTGAGTTAGTAATTGAAAATTCAATCTTAATTAAAACACCGAATACTGACGGATTTAATACATCTGTGCTGTTAAACGGAGAATAACTTATGTAATTAACAAAATAGTCATGTTTTTTCCAAATACAATCTCAATCCGGTAAGTATAACAACGTAATCTTTGCAAAGTTAATTCTAAAAATAAATTTCATTTAAAATGATTTTTAATAATTTTTTATTGTTGACAAGGTGACATAACTCTAATACTTTATATAAAGATAAGAAAAAATAGTTTCGCAATAAATTATCAAAGAGAACGAGTGAAATAAAATCGACGCGAATATCTATTTACTTATCTCTACAAAAATCGTAAAAAAATTAAGTCCATCAATAATCCCATAAAAAATTAATTCGTAATCATATTCATTCAGTACACTATTTATTCAATTTTATTCTTATTTTTAATTATAGTAATCTTTAATTTAATAAAATGCTTTCATATATTGAAACAAATTTTTTTGCGGATTAATCTAACTCGAAGTAAAATAAAAGTAACACAAATGTTAAAAATACATAAATATATATTTCACAATTAAATTATTATAAATATAAACACTGTGAAGTACTGTTCCGTATCGTCTAGCATAACTTCATTTTTTTTTTTTTTATATCAATGCTTCCGAAGCAAACTTCGACAATGTTCGGTGGTAAGGGATAACATGACTCAAATATATCATAATAAATTGTGTTCACAGTCAGGACGACCGGAAGAAAACGTTTAAGTTTTATCCAGTATTTCAGTGTGTACTACTACCGAATGAGATTCGAAATAATTAATTCCTTCTCTGAAATCATTGTTTTAATATGAGTATCACCCTACTGATAAAATAAGAAAGGAAAACTATTTGCTGGGATTTTCAGAAAAAGGAATTAGTAATTTTAACTTCAGAAACCTGTAGGTAGACGGTCATATCATTTATGTCTCTAGTTAATTTTGTTGATAACTAATGTCAACAAAGATAACTATTATTAATAATTCCAAAAATTGTAAAAAAAAAATGTGCATAAAAAAATTAGTTTTCATTTATAATTATTAATATTAATAAAACAGCGTTAACGCCGGGTGGAAAAAAAAAAGTTATTTAAACGTAAAAAGAAAAAAAATCTGGTAATACGATGTAAAACTGCATTAAATTAAATAAAAACGTTAGCTTTCATTCTATCATATTTTGGCTAAATTAGAAAATTTTGCAACACTTTAAGTAAAATTTATCGAATACAATACAAGATCTTAAAATACATACGAAATCTTATCGAATTTGGAGAAAAAACAAAAATTTCACATATAAAAAAAACTCCACTGAAAGGAAACATAAAGTTTAATTTCATTGCTTTTTCTTATTTTTTAAATAAGATTTTTCAGCAATTACAATTACAACTAATGAATACAATATTTTTCATTTTTACGTTATTTTCTAATATGTAAGTTATCAGGTAGGATTTTTATAACTGAACAATCAACTAAAGAGATCGAAATATGTAAATTTGTTGCTAATGAAAAATGCCATAGTAGGCAAAAATTTAAGATTGCGGTACTTCTGGCTTTAAAATATTAAATGACATTATTAAATTATAATTATTGCTTATTTTCAGAAATAGGCAAAAGGCAGATTTATAAAAATCTTAAAAGAATGCTTATTTTTAATTTATTTGTATTTTTATTTTAAAAGATAGATACGAGAGAAAAACTGAATTAAAATAATTCATAATTACGGTATTTCAGAATAAGGTACCGTTTAATAAATTATATTTGTTTAAATATACAAAAAAATTATTTGTTACCTTAGAACCGAACTCGAACGGAATTATAAAGGAATCGTAAAAGAAAACCAAAACCAACTTGACACCATTTTTTAAGATTATAAGATAAAATAATAATAAAAGGTTAAATAAGATTAAGCGTTTTCGGTAAAATAAAATACCTTTCGTAGTTCTATTAAAAAAACAGACCTTAACTTATATATATATATATATATAGAAGCTATTACAAATTTATTTACAGAATTTTACATGATCTGTAGGGTTACGCGCATATTAAGGCGACAGAAAAAAATGTATAAGAAAAAATCGTAACTGACAATAAATTAAAAAAAAATAACCTAAAAATAGTTTATAACTGCAGATGAATCTCAGAATACTAATTTACTTAAAATAATTAGTATTGTCCACTTTTTTTAAATGCACATCATTATAATAATTCAAAAAGAATAGTAAAGCAATCTATAATAAACGAATAATCAAAATATTTTAATTATCTCTATCCACTTACAAAAAAGAATGAATGGGGAATCATTTTGACAGGGCTTATCAAATTTTCTCATATATATATATATATGCAAATGATACATTTTTTAAAATACAAAATGAAAAAAAAATACAATTATGTAGTTTTTTTCAGTTGTTAGAAAATGAAAAATAATATAAATTATCTAAAATTATACAAGCTCAGTTTAAGTTAACTTATCTCAGACTAAGAAATTAAATAAAAAATTTCAGAATAAGTTGAAAATAATAAAATCTAACGTGAAAGACTGAAACTATGAAATTAGAAATACAGAAAGGAATAATTAATTTTCATTAATCCCAATATACTAATTTAAAAAAATCAAGTAAAAATAATACATTATTAATCGAGTAAATTAATTCAGTAGATTTGATGAAATTATTTATACATAATAATACCGATATAAATAATTTTTAGGTTAACATTTTGAAATAATGTACTGTAAATTAAATGTAAAATACTCTAATGTAGAACAATACAAAGCAAATTTTATTAAAACAAAAAAAGTACTAACAAAAATAATACTAACGCACCTCATATAATTTACGTCCGACCGCAACAATGAAAAATAAAAACAACTGAAATCACATGAAGCATATTAAAACAGAATTCCGATTCAGACTGGTACTTTTTTTTATCATTTTCACAATAAAATACTATATTGAAAGTGAACTTTAAATATTTGCCTTCGTTTAGATAACACGCGTAATCAGCTCTAGCGACCTCCCAATTTTCGCATAACAGGAAAGAAAAAATGCTCTCTGCGAATGTAATAAAAAAAAAAAAACTAGATTGTGATAAAAAGAAATTATTATATATATATATATATGAGCGATAAAAGAGATTAAGAGCCGAGAATGGCCTGGGTACATCTTCTAATTTAATACTAAATATTTTCAGATTCATTTTTTGCTTTATTGATTGATGTAATAATCTAACAGGTCGCGAATTTTATCACATGGCAATTGTCGTTTTATGACAATTTCCATAAACTTACAAAAAAAAAATTGAAATTTATTACAAAAATAAAACGACGGAAATATTTTTGTTGCAGAAAAATAAGTAATTAAAAATGTAAAAAAAATTATCATTACCACTTATCAGGAGCACTAAATTTAATTTTTATAGAAATGACTTTTAACCTTCCCTTGAGTGTATAATCAATTCTTTTGTTTGGATTATGTAAACCGAATATTGTTTTTTTAAATAGCCTTAAATTTGTTTTATTAAAATAATTTATTGATGAAAAAAATTAATTAGTAGGCCTATATATAAGATAGAAAAACGTAAATGGATACGCAATAAATATAAGTAAACTGTTAGTAGGAACATAACATCGGATGCATTTGTAATTTAATATTCGAACATACATAATTCCAACTAAGATATACGCACGCAAGAATAATTTCGTGTGATTATTCGATAGCAAAAGAACGTTATGGGATATCAAATCATAACTTCCTATCTTGCAAAAAAAATTAGTCTAGCATACAGTTGTCCAATTCGAAACAATTTAAATGAAAACTCGTTGTACTTTTCTTCTGAAAAATAAATAATCTTAATCGTATGACGTTTATATGTATTAATATAACGTAAAATATTTACGGGTCCGATACTACTGGGTCTCAAATGGGCAGATCCCAATCTGTCAAGCTAATTTGCATTCATACTAAAAAACCAGTAAAAGAGCTAACGTATTATAATTGTCATAATTAACATACATATATATATCAATATGTAACTTGTCATTGTTATCATTTAAAAAATGAATGCAACCGTGTTGGTTATTGCAGAGTTTGGAGTGTAATAAAGGAGAAAAAATCTACATCAAATAAAAAATCATTTCTATGATTTTTCTCTGCATCTTCTATTAAAGTACTTACTGGATATAGTTATTTTCATAACTAATCTGCAAAGCCTAAATTACTGACATTAATATATAGCAAATTAAATTTTAACTCAGAAGCCAATCAGTTTAATCAGCTACAAAATTCATCCACTATTTTAGTGTACATATTTTACTTCATTTAAGTAATCGTGTACAGATTAAAATAAGCATAACTTCATTTATGGCATGCAAAAGTAACATGTATACATATATAAAGAAATAAAACAACTAATCTAAGCATTAAAGAAATTCTATTAATTCTAAGAATAAATTGTAATAATATTGAATTTTAACATACAGGATACAAAAGAAATGTTGTAGACAAGGTAAAAGGTCAATTTAGTGAAAGGTACAAAAAAAACCTTCAGAAAAACAATTCACCGCTTTTAATAATAACCATTATTGCCGAAAATACAGGGAAATGACGTTATGAATTAAGACAACGTTTGCAAACTATGTTTTTAATATTACTATTTGATAGGCTACATTACCCACAAAGTATACATCATTGAACTGAATTCTCATGAAGAAAGGAAAATAATAATAAATAAATAAAAATTGCAAGAAATAAAATTAAATGGCTGCAATTATTTGTGTTTTATCAAGAGAACTAAATGGTCCATTAATTAACGAAAATAAATTAATCATTAACACCTTTTAAATGTAAACAAGAGAGGTTACTTACAAAGAAATTAACATTAATGGATGTTAATATTAATAAGTCTGAATATTAGAAAAACAACTAAACATTAATTACATAATTGTTTTTATTAGTAGAAGGTTTTTTTTTTTTTTACATAGGAAAATTTCTTATTTAAGTACTTCACATTATCTTTCCTGTTCTCAGTTTCACGGCTGAAACGAACAAAATTAAATTGTCTCACAATTTGGTTTCATTATGATCAGATTCAGGCTTTTTTTTTTTTTTCAGATTATCGGCTATAAAAAAACAGGCCGATTTCAGAGAATGGGTAGTTGTAATATTATTTAAACGTAAAAAAAATTAGCTGTCTTCTAAACCCAGCGATGAGAAAATTGACAACGGCAAGACGAACAAACATCAGTGAGGAGTGGAATCGGAAATTACTAAATTGACTAATTATAAAATCGCTATCATTACCAACAAGTTATTCATTACAAAGTTGTGTTATGATTTTTAATACAATTAAAATACAGTTTTAATTGTATATTTTTTAAAACAGTGATACAATAGTGATTTTTTTATTACAATTTTTTTTTACATATATACACTAAAAGCATTGTTTACTTAACCATGTTTAAAAGTTTAGTTGCTAACAAGATCAACTAATTTGCTTTATTTCGTTTAGTTTCTACTTTACTACAGAAACTATTTTAAGAAATTTAATTTTGGTTTTATCGTATACCATTCGTAGTTAAACGAACAAAATTTAATACGCGAGCTGATAACAGAACAGAGTAATTTAAACTTTACACAGAAAATTGTTGCAAAAACGTTACTTTAATCTTTATAACATTAATTTTATTATTCCATAATGAACTAGAATGAATTTTTCATATGAAATATTATTTAAACAAATATAATGGAAATAATATGGCGTATAAATTTAAATTTTGTACAATATTTAAATTTTAATAATTCTTGTACAAATAAATGGTATTATATTATTATATAGAGGCTGTTTTAATTAACTAGCTAATCAGAAAAAAATAAGATGTGTCAAGTAAACAAGTGACGTTCAGTAATTATCATTTTTTGGTATTATCAGAATAACCATGCAATAATATCGTTATTTCTTATATCCCTATAAGTTTTTGATAAAAACAGCTTCCTGGGATAGTGAAAATGTCACAAATCGACTGCTGTTCGAAATGAATTATAAAATCAATAAATCAAATCATTACTAAAAATAATATAACTCCGTTGAGAAACATCGTTCACGAATGGTATAAAAAATAGCGGCTGGCAAATCATCAATAAGCTACCGATCCATTTTATGAGTTAAGAGTTTAATTTATCTAATTTTGATAAACACTGTTTCTTAATTCTATGAAAACAAGCAATAATAAAGCATTATTAAAGATTTGTACCATTCTCTTTTCTACAACATAATGTATGATTTTCTTAGTTTTAATTTTAGACGATAAAATGATAAACATATATGATAAATCCACTAGAAAAGCTTGAAATTTGTGTCTTGAAATATATAGAAAAACTTAATAAGTACTGTTAAAAAATAATTAGGCTTTTTTTTTAGCGCCCAACGAAGATCTGCTTAACGATTTGCATTCACGATTCAAAATTTGCTTAAATGATATTTATTGCAAAATTTGGCGGTAAATATTAACCGTACTGTCAAATCAATACTAACCAATAAAACCATTAAAAAAAAATTTCAGCACTTTCACATGTGAATGAAACAATATTTAATTGGTGGCCTATAACAGATATTGACAATGCAGTGAATTTATTATAAACTAAAGGCCTACATCCTTTACTGGCAAGTTAATCTCGATCAAATATTTGGCTACTTACCAGCTACTAAATACGCGATTTCGCTCACATAGATTGGTCTTAATGAATAGATTGGAATGAATTTTAATAATGCCCGAGCAAATATTCTACGTAAACATTTAATTATGATTACGGACATGAATTGAGGATAATTATTTTTCTCTATCAGTTCACATAACTGTTTAAAATCATATATATCACTGTAATAAATAAATGTAAATACATTACTAGTAATTACAATTACGGAATAAAGAACATAACTTAAATGTTATTTTTAAGAAAATTTAATGATAAAATTTAAAGAGGTTTACACCTTACACATTTGTAACAAAGAACAATGCGATAACAATCAGAAGAAAAAATATTTCTCCCCTATAAAAACGACATATCTTCATAAGAAAATATAAAAAAAATAATTTTTTCGTGAAAATCTTTAAAATAATAAATAATTAAAAAATAACAAAAAAATAAGCGAGAATGCTGACACAGAACTGATCTCCATAAAAGATAAAGAACTTTCAAAATCACAAAATATAGTCTTTATTTACTGCTATAGTATTGTTAGGCCTAAAAAGATTAAAAAAATAAAGGAGAATCAAGCAAAAAAAATTGTTTCTATTAATAAATTGTAACTAAATATTCTGTCAGTCTGTTTACATTTTTTTTTTTTTCAAGTTTTGTAGTAATAAATCGGGTAATAATTTTATAATTTATCTAATAAAGAAATAGAAATTTTATACGCAAATATGCAAGAAAAAGTATTCAAAAATTGACATAAAATTTGCTGAAAAAAAGTAGAATCTTATTAAGTAGATTAATACAGTTTATTGATTTTTCTGAATAAATTAAAACATATTGTTCATAAATACTCAAATGTTTAATTGAATTTAACATGGTTTATTCAACGATTTCTGTAAAAAAAACCGAATAAGCAATTCCCGTATATTTCATAATTAAGGCAAAACGCGCCAAGGAAAGAAAATGCTAATTATATATAGAAATATTTAAAACAGAAAAAAAATGAGCTTAAGGTAAAAAAAAAAAGCAGGATTGGTAAAATAATCTATCCCATTTGATTTAACATTTTTTGTTAGGTTATATTTAAATAAAATCCCGGTTAACTTTTTCAGTATTTAAATACCGTACATCCCTTTTTTCATGAAGAAAAAAAAATAATAGTAATAATAAAACTCAAAAAGTGATAACGCTGTCGCACCTTGAATAAAACCATTTGTCCATTATTTGAACTTCTTGCTTTCAGAAATTCGCTTATATTTACAAAACACACTATATTAAATCCCGGTGCCCTAATAAATTTTAATCACCAATTGTTAAAACGTTACACTGTTAATATACATGACGTACAGCACGGAAATTTTCATATATGGTCACTAAAATAAGTTAAAAAATTTATAAATTTAGGAAAAATGGAATTAAAATTAGAAATATGTAGTTATTAAATGTTTAAATAGTCACGACCGCAGCGGAAAAAAATAATTTAAGAAATAAGTTTGTAAATAAAAACTTTTTTTTATAAAATAAGTGAATATACATTTAAGAATGTGCAAATTTATTAAAAAGAGTTAAATAATTTTAATATAATTAAAAAAAAGGGCACGGTATCAGCGATTTTATAAAAATATACCTTAGTGCAGAAACGCAAGGCTGTGTGCTTGTTTGTGTGGGCACGTGCGTGTGTTGTTGTGTTGGTTATCATAAGAAGGCTGCAGTGGGGGCTGAGATAACCAGTAGCGAGTACCGGGCATCATCCCGCGCGTTTGTTCGAAAATAGTGACCGTGATGCGCGTGGTCGCTAGATATCGCTTACCTGATGGGCTGATCCTGTTTAACAAGACATAATCTCATGCGTTCTTGTCACCGGCGTAAAGAAGATGTAACATGTTATCACGAACTGTTCTATAACTAACTGAACGGCACGAAAATCAATTATTCTATATTACTATACTAATAATAACAATAAATATCCTATTTAATAAACGATTTGAGCAAGTTGTGAAGTCGTCAGGCACTGTTCAAAGAAAACACAATAATCAAAATGTCACACGCCGCAACACTGACGCACAACAAAATTATAATTCGACTAAAATTTAAAAAATACTGAAGCTCCCGAAAATTCAAATCCCCTCCACCGGTGATCTCCCTCCTATGCTATCCCCACTACAGTTCGACAATGAGAACTCATAAACAGAAATTGTAACAAAAAATAACCTCCGATACCAAGTGTCTTCAACCCATTTCAAATGGGTACTGAAGCCAAAAAACTCCGAGCCATTTACACACGAGACGCGCGGTGTGGATCCAGCCGCGCAGGCTCTTCTGCGCAATCCCCTCTACTCCCCTCCGTCCCCACCACAGCGTCTTTTCCTGATTCCAAAAAAGCTTTTTTAAAAAATATTCAACTATACACTCCACGCCCTTCATTTTTTTATTAATGGCCCCGATATAATGCGTTCCTCGACCAACAGATGGCGTGGTTTTGCCATTAACTGTGAAAGAGTTTAATATGCTCCATTGTCAGTGATTCCGAGCTTTCCGCTCTTTTATTCTACGTACGACCGGTATACTTAATTACAGTATATTATTTCTTATGAGCTCATACCTATACTCCTTTGCATAATGCGAAGAGAAAATTAATTTCCCCACCTCCTGTCAATCGCTTCAACAAAAATCCAATCACTACATCGTCAAACACTGATATAGGATAAAAAGAGAGTGTACAGGTACACACGTGAGATTACGTACTCGCGGTACATTACGTGTAAGATATAGGTTATAATTAATACAAGAAATGATAATATTAAATACATTATTGGATATACAGTATTACTTTTCTTCTTTTTTTTTATTAAAAGTAAGACAGTAAATAATCACGCTGTAAGCTATGATTTCATAATTACACGCGATCAAACTCTTTAAAATCCTAATCAAGTAATTAATTACTTTCATTAAAAAAACACACTGTCCAATACTTAAACAATAATTAATTTTAAAGCAACGTATATATTCTTATTATTAATTTTTTCCAATTACAAAGTAGAAATAAGTAAGGTTAACAGTAAAAAGTAGTTTAAATCAAATGAAGATTTTATTTGTTTTTAATGTAGCGAAATAATATTAAATAAAACGTACGGATTAGTAAAGTTAATTAGAGCGAATTTTGAACTTTAATTTTTTTTCCATATGATTATTATTTTTGAACTTATAATTTTTTTTCCACCAAATATACAGGATATCTTTTTTAACATAAGTATTTGTTTATTCAGAAGTATGTCTAAAGTATCTTAAATTTCTGCAGTTGTTGCGGTCACGGTACTTTGGAGTAGTTTTATTTAGAAATATTTATTACTGAGCAAGTTACGATTTAATTAATTTTATGCATTTTTCTTTGCGCTAATTTTTTCTATCAACTTATTTATTTCATCCTACTACTGTATTATTTGTTCTTCCCTACACGTTTTATCACCTTATAAACTCTTGGGGGGGGGGGGCTTAATTTAAGTAATCCTTCATATATTATACATATATAATTAGATTCTTTACTATTGTCTGATATCGTTTGTGTCTTTTTGTGAATGAAATTCGATAATTTTCTTAAATTACTTATCTATGAA
>JAAAKQ030000001.1:218946-229710 GCA_010016005.3 Zanna intricata | reverse complement strand
AAAATATTTTATACAAATATTTTACACGTTTAAAATTCGAGAGGCACAATAATGATTTGCTCATGTACATCTTTTTTCAGAATACTCCTAAGTTAAAAACATATCTAACGTGAAGTTACGATTATTATTAGAACCATCAGAAAAAGGTAGCGATAAAACTAAGCATCTTCCGTGGTTCTTCCTTAAGTACTTTTCCTTACGGTATAGAAAAAATTTTACTGTCTTTAAATGAATTTTATTCAAAATTGATTTTCATAATCGGTTGAGATTACGCCTTCCGTACAAATAAACAAAGAGGAAAGGAGCGGAGACAGTCAGAGAGGAAGAGAGAAAGTGAGAATAAGAGAGATAGAGGAAGAAAGAGTTTACATGGCCTCCAGTGTAAAAAGAGTAACTTAAAATTAAATTTTTCACAAATAATTACGTAAATTAAATCACTAAAATAGTATGAGATTAATTGTGTTGAGCAAAAGAATAATAAGAAAGAAGATGATCTTTCTCTTTTTTTAACACGAAAATTATTTACTTTCTTTCTTAACCGCTATGTAATGTAGAGGTCCTCCACAACTTACATTCTTGTTTTTATCACGGATGAATGAATTTAATCTATTCACGTGTTTCCCTGTTTCCTACCATAATAAGTCAGAATTTTAATTTCATAAATAATAACTGTATGTAGGTAATGCATAAAATAAATTATCATATCTATAATAATAATAGTAAAAATAACAATGAAAATAAAATCGGCTATTATAATAAATATTGTAACAATTATTATCGTAATATTGATGATATTGTAAGCATATATTTTTATTAGTTTTCAATTTTATCTACTTTTTAAATGCCACATTAATATTCTTATCAAAATTTGATATTATTATAGATTTTATTACTTTTTATTATTATTGAAATTACTGTGAAACCTATAATGAATTTTATTTTATTAGGTTATACCAATACTCCTCAAATAATAAATTTAAATGTCAGTTACGGATGGTAAACGCTTAAAAGTTTCGTGTGTATTATCTAAAAGAAATACTAATGGTAAGTAAGGTTAATATCTTTCAGAGCTGTGTAGTATAAAGAAATATTTATGATCATGGAGATGGTCGGATTAGTTTCCAGTTTACTAGCAGTACGGTTTGACTTCGACCCCGCCTACTGTACAATCCCGGTTATATTCTACATCGATAGAAGATAAATTATACATATCTACTTCATACGTAAGATAATTACAATTAAAAACGTTCTGGAAAATGCAAGAATAAAAACGAATCGTAATACAGCGGGAAGTATTCGATCCGGTTTATGAAACGAAGGAAGACAAAAGAAGAATTGTTAAAGGAGATTTAGAAGAATATAGTAGAGAGTTCAACCAGTCGAGGAGGCCCAGAAGCGAACGCAAATCAGAGAGCGTGACGCTGCAATACGCGAAATAACTAGCCGGCCCTGAATTCCAAAATCACATCGAGCACCTACCTTGATGGCGTCTAATGATTGTATTCTGCTAGGTAAGAAAAAAATAAAAACATTATTTGCTTATCTGGCATTCTCATCTGCCTAATACTTTACACTTCAACAACAAAACTGCAAAATACTGCTCGAGTGAAGCTTGAAATTAAGGTTACTTATTCAAAATTGTATACCCTTAACATGTTTTTCTTTCTTTTTTTTTTTAATAGAGTTCCCAATTATTCGGAAAGAAATTGCAGCTTTTGTCCGTCTTCCATTTTATTACTTCTAAAGAACGCTATTAATAATGGGCAGTCCTGATGTCTATTTTATTTAAATGTCAGCTATTGTGGTCTTAAAAATAATGATTATAATAATAGCATTAAAATTATTTCGATAATATAAATAAAATGTTCCTTTTTATTTGTCATGGAAAGTACATTTTTGTACGTAAATCTTCTATGCCGGTTAAGCTTTAACGCTTGAAACAGAAATATATCATCACAGAAAGAGGGGTGAGAATGGATGATTCCTGATAAGTAATTGAAATTTTTTAGACATCCTCAATAAGTTCAATAATTAATTTAGCTTTTTCGTACACATCAGTTTTAAAGTCAATGACAACAAAAATTTAAATAGAACTTATCTGAAAACGGTCATTGTATATCTTTGTATTTCTCATCTCAAAAATTTTAAATATCATTTTTATCCATACAACCTCAATTCATTAGCCGAGGAAATGCATCATTAAACAACTATTACGTAAAACTGCCATCAGCACGAACATCTAATTCAATATTCTTGTTCGATGTAATATGCAACAATACCATGTATAATTCGCTTACTGCTACTCTACTATACAAACAATAAAAAAACAAAATAAAATACAAACTACAAAAAAAAAATTATATAACTATGTGTCTAACATATGTATGTATGAAGAAAGCAATCAACTGATTGAATGTAATTTATTGTCAGATTTTTTAAATAAATCAAATCCTAGTAAATGCAGACCTTTATATGGATTTGAATACTAAATCGTGGATACCGGTGTTCTTTGGTGGTTTTTTTTCCATTTTATCCTCCCTCCCAAGGCCGGACCCGCTGTTAGCATAAGTCAGCCCTGGAGGTTGAGTTATGGTATATATATGTTATCTTTGGTGGTTGGGTTTCAATTAACCACACATCTCAGGAATGATTGACTTGTCATTGCTCAAGACTAAACCTCATTTACATGCATACATATCCTCATTCATCCTCTGAATTTATACCTTAAAGTGATACTGGAGGTTAAACAGAAAAAGAGAGAGATTTCTTAAATGATTCTTCAGTTTTGGATTCTTTTATTCTGTTTGGAATTTTTTGAATTAATCTACCCCTCCCCTTGTTTTAAAATAACTTTAAATAGGTTGTTAGAAGTCAATATCGCTCTAATTCCTTGAAGTATTCCATTATCATAATTATTATTGGATAAGCTTAATGGTTAAATATTTTATACATACATAACTTTTTTATATATACATAATTTTTTATTGTTTCAAAGCTTACTGTCGGTTATACATTTAATTAAGCTGTTAGTAAATTGGATCGAATCTAAAATTTCATGAAAGGAGCCCTCAGCGAAACTCTTCAATCACAACATGCCAGTGTAATAAAAAATTTTATGCCAAGCACATACAGTTAGCAATTATAAATGCTTTACACCATTACACCCCTAAAACAACAGAAAAAAAAAGAAGATATAACAGGTAGAAATAAAAAAAAAAAAAACAATAAAACGATGATCCAGTAAAAAAAGAAAAGTATACGTAACAATTTGAAATAAATGTCGTGTAGAAAATGTACAATACTCTCATCGGAGTTAACTATAGACAGACATATTAAGGCAGTATAGGGACACTTAGATCGTACTGCCGGTTCACCTTCTAATGCAGTGTTGCTCAACCTGGGGTTCCGGTGTTATGAAAGGGGGTCACGAAATTGATATGAACATGTCAGTTTCGTGACATTGCTACTACTTTACTTTAAAAAATAATTAAATCATTTTATGAGAAAAATAATAATTTCTTATTAATATTTAACTTACTTTTATAAGTACACATGTAAAGAAAATAAATTAATGTGTTGGATGCGTTTGTTTTCCATCTAAAATTTTCTTCATACATGGTTTTGAAGTGATAAAGGAAGATTTCCATATTTATCTTTTGCGAAACCATAGACGATAAACCCTTTTCACGAAGGTAGTACAAACAAAAGGTATTAATATTTTCAGTGTTTCTGTGACTAAATTTCCATATTTACTTCGACAAGCAAGCCAAAATGTAGCTAAATCTTCAAATGTGAATTGTGGCTGTAACGATTTATCGACAAACATTTCGATGAGTTGGTCGTAAATCTCAACTAGTTATTTAAAACCTGCAAAAACGTTTTCACTAAGTGGATTCAGTAATCATCACTGCGTCAAATCATGTTAATTTTCCGGAAGATATTCCACCACCTAAATTTTTAGCTCACCAATGCAGCTTCATGCTATTCAAACTGTGTGATAATAGTCTCTTCATTAACCAAATGTTTCTTAGTATAATCGTAGTGAGTAGAAATATCAAAACGTTTGCTTTAAAGGTAAATAATCCAGATAAAACGCACGAGCTCTGTTTGCCATTAATAAAATTTTTTGATCACGTTTTTGTAAATTTACGTTCAAATCGTTTGAGTGCGAAAATAAATAAGCCAACAGCAAAATATGTTCATTATTCTGCAGACAATGAGCATGGCCTTTATCCTGGAAAAAATATTATTAATTCATCTCGCTATTCAAGTAATCGGGTTAACAGTAACCGGTTAACTTGTGTATGGAATAGAAGAGATTTCCCCCCCCCCATTTTATTACATAGTTTAGTAAACAGCCTATTCTGCAATGCTCGATTTTTAAAAAATTAACCATTTTTGCAGCTTTACAAAGAATTCGTTTGATATTTTCCGGCATATTTCTTGTGGCAACAACATGTCTGAAGGAAGCAGTACATCCATTCTGTCCCTGGTATAAGACTATCTTTTATATTTTTCAGAAGTCCATTGTTTATTCTGTTATCACTGTGACATTGTTCCGTTGCGCGATCAGGTATTGATTTGCAAAACAACATATTTTCTTTCGCTGATTTGTCCCTTTTATATTCATATCTCATAAAACATAAAAAATGAAAAAATATTTTCCACATCTGTTGAATCATCAAATTGAATACTAAAAAATTCACTTAAACTCACTTGCTGAATTATCTGATCGCGAACCCTTGGCAAGCATGTCATCGATTCGTTTAAATACTGTGTCGTTAGAAAGCGGAAATTTTTTCAGTCTTTGCTTCTTTCATTTCTATTAAACATTAACCATATCAATATTAATTGCAGCAGGCAATATGAGGTTTTATGCGATTGCCTGTAATTTGACATCTTTTTTTTTTTTTTTTGGTTTAACCTCCGGAACCACGGTTAAGGTATATCTTCAGAGGATGACATGAATGAATTGTAGCGTATGTGAAAAATGCCATGCCTGAACGGGATTCGAACCCGGGACCTCCGGATGAAAGGCCGAAACGCTACCACTCCGCCACGGAGGCCGGCAGTTTGACATCTTAGCTAATCTTAATGCTATAAGATAAGATGCTTCAAGTATACGTTTATCAGTATGGCTTTATTTACAAATAAAAGCTTGTTGATGTCTCAAAGATATATTTTCTTTCAAGAAAATTCCAAGGGTTTTCTTTATGATCTGTGTGTTTTGTTTCCAAGTATCGAATTAATTTTCTTGGCTTCATACTTTCATCGCGGAGGAGTTAACAGCAAACAACACGCCCTGTGGCTTGCCATCCAGTCAGATAAAACCATAATTTATATAACTGTGTTGGGGTTGGAGGGGTCATGAAATATTCATTACATATTTTTTTTCAATTTTGTGGGGGTAGTAGAGGTGACAAAGGTTGAGAATCACTGTTCGAATGCCATCTAATCTTCAGTGTCTACTAGGTTGTAAAGTTATTCGTGTGATAGTTAAGCCGTTATTCGTACTTGGAAGTGAAACGTTGTTTCTCCCTCCTCAGCATGGACCGTAATTCTAAATAATTCTGAATTTCATTGTTCCTCGTAAGCAAAGGTGCCTCTGTTATTCACTTCGCTACCTTCTAATGAAACCGCTGTTATGTCGACATTGCTTCCTGTAGTTTCGATCCCAAAGTCCAGAGAGGTTTTAGAATTGCTGAGTTACCAGCAGTTTATTAGACAAGGACAAACTAGAACGTCTACTCAACAACCAGAACATTTCCTTGAACTTTATCACAACATACATATATATGTTTAAATTAAATATATTGAAATAGTTTTACCATTTCAATCTCATTTCATAGAGATAGAATTTTATAGGTTTTTTTTTCTTCCCGTGAATTGTTGATTCTTAGGTTGTTTGTAATACTTATTCTGAAATTAAATATTATTTTATCTTCTTTTTATTTATTTTCAGTTAATTTCTACGGTATCATTCGCAGGCTGAGTGTTAATCTATTTGACTGTTGCAGTACCTTACTCACCTCTTGTTTGAACATCTATTTTATTGCTCATTCACATTCAGTGTGTGAGAAAAAAAACTTTCTGTGCATTATTAGGAGATGAATAATAAAAATTATATATATTTTTTTATGAATATCGTGAAAGCAATCAGTATGGGATGTTTTAAAGTATTATCTAGACAGATTGTTTTTTTCTTTTTAATTAGGATTCCTTACCCACAGAAATTAACATTCAAATGATATTAACATAAAGAAATAAGAATTTAAGAAATAATTAATTGTTCGAATCGCGCTGCCTGCTTGATTTATAGATATGGTTATTATAAAAAAAAATGTTTGAAGTATCACTCTTGTGATACTTGTTCTCTTGTATGTTCTTGTTTATCTTTGTTATATATTTATGTGTACTGTATAATATATGTATACATATTTATGCATATACGATTCTTTGAGAGATTCCAATGGAAACTTCTCTTGGCAAGTCATTTATTTTCTGTAATAAAGTTTACTTATGGTTTAGGCTAATTGGAACTTATTGAAAATAAAAATAACTTTGCCGACAAAAAAGTATTAACATGATGGATGAAACGTGATCTTCTTTCTGTTGCACTTAATTTAAACAATACAAAAGATACAGAGGCGACCCTCATCGCAACTTCATCAAATCTTGCTTATCTGATTTATTTACTTGAATCTATATCATGTCTACAATGAGGATCTATAGTCATCATCTTTATATTATACATTTTCTTAATAGAGCTATTTACTTAGGGAGATTTCTAACGACCGTCCATTAGGAAACCTATTGCAACTATAGTTGTGTTAATGCTTGTTTGTGAATTAATGTTTACATATAGGGCATAATGCATATAGGGTTTATAATGCTTTTTTTTTTGCATTTTTTTGCATTTTTTCCTACATAAAAATCTTCTTTTCATAAAGAACAAGAAAATTCTCATTCAGTTCTGTACTTGAAATAGTGATTTTAAATTTATATATATTTAAGATTAACTGTAAAGTAACGCTATAACAATCTACAACTGGATAGATAGGCTGTGCAAAGTTTAGTAATATCGATAAAAATATACAGGAAAAATAATTAAAAAGAAAATTTAATTTAAATTAATTAGAAAGATAATTTTATAAAAGAATAAAATTTGTTTTAGAGATTCTTTTTATGATTGAAGAAAGATTTATTCTATTAAAATTTAGAAATGCATTGGATAATTTCATTGATAGTTAGTTGAAATCTACATAGTGAAAATTCAGTTATTGACTTCATCACGTATTTTCTTTAGATTGAGTGTAGAGAAAAATTTAACGTATTTACAAACTGTGTTGAAAAAATCTGTAAATTACTGAATAAAAGTAAAGAAAATATATGTGTAATAGCAGATATTTTACAAAAATTTTTGTTACCGAGTGGCATTATTTTTCTGGTTTCTGTATTCTAGCGGTTCTAATTTCGAATTCATATAAACAGTACTTTTTACTTTACGTATTTAATAGGCGTTTATAAAAAATAAGCTCTTCATTATTGATTTTTTCATTCATTTTTCAACCGGTGGAAAATAATGTAAATTTATATTAAACAATAAAAATTCAGTACAGACTTCATATCGGTATCATTTAATTTTGCTCGAGACATGAATTATATAAGTAACGACATTAAAATAATCAATTGGAAATCTTTTAGAACAAACACACTGATTGTTCCATATGAAACAACTATGTCTAGTCGTTTATCAATAAAAGCCTGGAAAAAACACATGTGCCAGAATTATGGAAATACTTTAAAAAAAATCCTTCTTGATCAGCGTTTACAAAAATAACTGATTATTAATGGTTAGTTGTATATAAAAATTAACTTAAACTTTTGTTAAGAAATTTGAATTAGCCTTGAAGACAAATGATTAACTATTAAAGGATTCCGCGTACACTGTTTAAACTCATGCTGAATATATTTAAAAAGGTATCGTTGTTGCGTTGAAAATATCTATTTTAATTAGAAAATAAGAATATTTACCTCATTAGCCTAAATTTTTATTGGAACAAATCAAATACAAAAACAAAAAAGGTAATGAATGACGAGTAAGTACACTATGAGTATAAAGTATGTTAGTATTTCCTAGTCATCAATATTCTTCCATTGTATTATTCTAATGCACTAATTGTGTATAATCTCCAATGATCTTATCTTACGGGAATGTTTACGGTGTTGCGTATCATTGACACAGCTATTCTGATCGCTCAATTATGGTGCACTTCAAGAAATTTTTAAGCGAATTGTTTAGAACATTTTATTCGTAGAGAAAGTGTGTGTATGTACATATAATATGTACTTATTTTTTTATGTTGAAGAATCTTTTAGTAATGAATGATTGAATGGATGCCAATATGCTACTATTTTCTCTTCTGTTTATTTATATAGCAACTGATGTGATGTGTGCTAGTACTTAAAATGTTGTAATTGATTGAGATGTATTAAAGTTTGTAATATACCTAAATAATAAGCGAATATTTTTAATTACTTTTTCAGTAAATAGCAAAAACTAAATTACGTTGTCAGGCCTTAAGTTGGCTGCTCCAATACAAAATGAATGTTGAATAACATATGAATAATTCAAGTCTTCGAAATCAGCAGCTCACTAGAAAAAGAACAGATCGTGTTTTCCATTAAAGTATTTACATAAACTTCCAAATTATGTATTTAACGATTCTAAAGATATAAGAATTTAAATGAATACAAAACCCTGAATTTTAGAAGAAAAAATAACTTATAAAAAAAAAAAAAATTCGAATTAAATTTTGTACTTTACTTATTTAAAACTTCGGAATTTAAGGTGAAAGATTATTTGTAATAGTTGATAACGACTTAAATTTATATGAGAGAATTATAATCGAATACTTTAAATTTGTATCGCATGCATTTAAGCTGTAAAATTAAAGCTCAGATATCCTCAATATATATTAATTTAGTTACAATTTAAAAACTAATTAACAGAACAATAGTTTTAATAAATATCTAACTACATAATTATCTAATCATGATACGAATTGATAAAGTTGTTTGCCGGGGCAGATTTTGCAGAAACAATGAACCGCACTGAAGAAATGCACTTGTGCAAACTAAAGATTAAAAAAAATTGTAGCTTTATTATATATCTTACACAATGCTGTGTGTATTTGTTTGGTGAATTGTATTCTGTACTGTATCTTACAGTCAGTACGGAGAAATCAATTATTTAAACTTTACTCGCTCTTAAATTTATAGCAATTATTTTAAGATGTGGAATATGCCTCATTTAGTGAAACTACAAGAGAATTTTATCTAACTTAGTGACTTCCCCTTATTCACTAATTTGGTACTATGGAGAACACTAGTTTGTTAATTACGGCTACAGTTACACTAGTCGTAATGATAGCTTCGTGACTTTAACGAAGCTTGAATTCAAATTCAAGCATTGAAGCTAGATAATTATATTAAATGGTTAATATTATATCAATTATGAAAAGTGTAATATAATATTTTAAATAGGTTTTTTAATAATAATAATTTAAAAATAAAAATCCAGAAGTTTTATTTTTCAAATTTTCTTAAAGCGAGACGTTTTGGATAGAAAAATATATTAGTTATTTTCTGACCTACTGCACTCTTATTATGCTAAATTTATCACTAACTACCAAGAGAAATAACATAAAAGTAGTGACAACGCAGACATGTGGATATGGTCAGTATATAACAGACAATGAAAAATAAAAAAAGTGAGTAGACAAGACCAACTGCCCAATAAATAAATAAATCTTTATTCTGATCGGTACGTAATAATACATTACATAGATTACATTACATAGATTCTGTCAGTAGGCAGATGTGCAACTCCACGAATAAAAAAGAAATTGCCCCAGAAGTTTCCTGGATAGATCAAGAGAAACCGTGGTAAACATTGAGGGTTACCCCACATAATGCACAATCAATTTTAAAATAACAACATTACAGTTTTTAAAATCCTTATTTATATTTTAAAATAGAAATACATGAAATCATACTAAAGGAATTATGTGAAGATACTAAATGGAAAAATTCTGAAGGCGTTAATGAAAATTATTTGAACACATACCTAAGTATACCCCATGGTCTTTTGTTAATTAAAAAAAAAGTAGTATTATTTTAAAATTCATCGAAAGCAATCAGGTTTCTGTAAAAGACAATCTTTCAAATTTATTTTAAATAAATTGATGAAAAGATGCTTTGATGGGTCTTCAATTACTAAAATCGGCAACTGAATCATCATAATAAGGGCTCTTCTCGTAAACCGAAGTACTCTAATGAGTTGCACGAAAATGATTCTGTAATTTTGTTTAATAAATCTTATTAGCAAACGTTGTACATTCATAAATATAAACTTATAGATAAGTTGAAATTTTTTTTATTACATTCTTATCTATTGGACCGAAACAATGATTTGACAGCACATTTTGAGTTGAAAACAACTAGAGTTAGGAGCTCTAGGAGTTTGTACCTAAGATTTGCAATTGCAATTAATTTGTTTTACTCTCTCTATTTTTTTAGTCTAGATAGCTGCATGAAATCCGAAAGTTTGAATCGAACTTAAACTTTATTTTACAGAAAAAAATTATAAAAATCTTCTGATATTTAGCACTACTCATACTTTTTTGTAATATAGTTAAAGTATAGATCCATTTTTTAGCGTATATTTCTTCGCATACACATTATGCTTAATATATATATATA
>JAAAKQ030000001.1:162487-190582 GCA_010016005.3 Zanna intricata | reverse complement strand
AAAAAAAAATTTTGAAATCTTGCGTTTAATGAAAAAATAATTCAGTTATTTCTTTAATAATACTATATAATTTTATTGGTTATATTTTTAGTATGAATTAAATGAAATTGTTAAATTGATTCATTTTTGGTATGAATTAAATGGTTAGTAATTAAATGGAATTAAATTATAGTTATAAATGATGTTGTTATATTGTTAAGATCAAATAAGTTGTAATAAATCAGTTAAAAGAAATGAAACATGTAATACACTACAGTTCCGTAAAAAAGATTGCAGCCCAACCGATAAGGCGAATTATATACATATAGTTGCGAATTGTACACATTCTGAATTGTTATGTAAAATACCGATCTTTTATTTCGGTCGTTTGTATTTGTATATTTAATTTTTTCATATATGTGTGTACCGTACACAGTACGGTACTACTGTGTTTCGCTGGCTGAAATCCATGGATGCAAAAAATTGAAAAATTTTTCTTAAAGTAGGGAATTATAGAAAAAAATAAATGAATGAACCTTAGTTTATTGTCTACTACTTAACCGTTGGTCTGTATTCTCCAGCCACTATGGGTATGGATGCGCTATGTACACGATTTCATGTCTGTTTTTTCTTTTCAGTTATTGAAACGGTTTGCGCTATCAGTTTTATTTGTTCTTCTTTACTACTTCTGTTCCCTGAAATAATTGTTCCTAATATCAATACAGTAGATAAAAAACGTCTAATTTAATCCGTTTTATATTTTCCCTTGTCAGTCTTCCTAAACTTTTCTGACCTTTCAATTTCCATCAATAAAAGTTTGTCTCAAAGATTTTAATGTTGAACTATTTCCAATCCATAGATAAGATCCTGCAAGTTTTGTTCTTTTATTGGCTTTTTTTTATGTGATCTTTCCTTTATCGCAACAATTTTTTATCATCGTTTTTCAAATTTGCGTTTTCAGAATTCCTTTTTACTGTTAGTCTTATTTTTATTTTTTATTTTATTTATCTAGCCTTAATTCTTTACTTATAGTCTTGCTCAAAATAAAGTTTATATCTTGTTCAGTTTATATCTTATTTCTATAATTATTATTACTTATAAATGTTTTTAATGCATACCAGAACTAATTGGCACATTATATACAATAAGTTTCATTAAATCTCAATTTTTCATCTTTCCTCCTCTGTAATCAACTGAAGATCCTTATTCTTTTAGTTAAATCCAATTAATTAACGCTGATTTATTTTTATTGGAAAGATGTGATTTTAATTAATTAACTATTTTTTTAAATATTCTTTATCTTCATATTAACCATCTCTTAATGTTCTTTAAAAAATCTCATAAAACTTTTTCTTAATCTGATAAAAGAGAGATAGTGTGAAAACAGATTTAGCAGAGATAACAAAACGAAGAGAGATAGCATGGTAAATAAATTTACCTTTTCTTATTTTTAACTTTCATATATGTTACAAAATGAAGATTACAATTTTTTTTTGTGAAAATAATAAGACGTAAAATATCGAAGTGATAGTAAGTTCATTGCTACTAAGCTTTTTAGTAAATTTTTTCACATTTTAATTTTAAAAAAAATTTATGACAGTGAAAGATATGAAAAAAATTGTCAAGACATTTCATTTATTTTTATAATTTTTTTTTTTTTGTAGAACAATAAGGTATTATATTCCACCAGCATACGAAGTAAAAAAGTTATTTTTATTTCGGATGAGTCTACCTAAATATAAACATGACCTTGATAATAAAACTAGGGGATTCTTCACCACCTGAGCGGACTAAACACTCCTTCCACGTTGAATCGATCTATTGTAAGCTAAACATTTTTCTTGCATTTTGTCAGAATCGTAAGAGTTATCGTTCAAAGGATAGGATTTACGGGCCCTTCGCATACCTGGCTTATAAAAAAACCTGAACAATATTTATACATTAAAAAAAAAGTATTAAAACGTTGGTTGGTGGGTTCTTTTGATGAATGTTTCTATAGATCGTATGTAACATTCGTCTCATGTCGAACCTTATTAACAATACATCTTAATTTTATTAAAACGTACACAGTATAATTATATAACATAATATATGCAGTAAGATTGGAAATATTAATACATTGATATGATATGGCATTTTCTTGTCGATTTCGACCGAATGTTAGGATTTTACTTCTTGTGGGCCTTATGAAACTCGGACTGAATATTCATCTTATGTCTATACAACGATTTTAATAAAATAAAGGTGAAATAATATTTATTAGAAGAAGCTGATAATTTTAATTATAATTTAAATTAATAATGACATTTTTCATGTTCCATTTTTGATGTTAAATGAACGTGAAGTGTTTCTAAGAGAATAAATGTTTCACATTTATATTATCTCTAGTTTAAATATAGTGAATTTATGGAATATATTTCTGTTTTGATCGAATTTTTCTCCTCTTAATGTGCTTGCATTTTAAAAACATAAGACGACATAAGTTATTAATATCTAGCTACAATCTTTAGATCAGTAATTATGTTTCACTATGATCAACAGTTTCGTTTTATAAATACGAATGCTCTCCCTTTTGTTTTCTAGCAGCGATATGGATTTTCTTTTTTTTAGCAGATTGATCGAGAAAGATGTGATGTTAACAGATGTTCATGTAAATTTTTACTGCTAATGAGTAGTGCATTATTACTAAAACTGTCAAATATTAATCTCCACTTTTCTAAGATGCGAGATTGTGCTTATTCAGCGGCAAGCATAATTTCCAAAAGTTTACTGGATTTTTTTCCTGCATATTCTTTTAGGTTGTCGTAAAATGTTATATATTTAAACACAGTATAACATATTTTCTGATTTGCTACTTAAATTTTTTGTGGGAATAAACTTGTAACAAAATGTCACAAATATAAAAAATAAATCGTTTTATAAATTTCAATAATAAAGTATATTACGAACAATAACATCTACTTGAAGAAATGAAATTACGTCAGCATAATTGTGACGTATTAGTAGTACGTTTTTTAATCGATAAACAAGTCATTTCAGTATTTTTTCTTGTTATTAATCATGAATATGTTCCTCTGTTTTTCTGTTTTTTTTTTTCTTTTACTAAAGTGTGTATTTAAATTACCATGAAGAACAAATTATGCATGGTTTTCTTTTAAGAATATATTATTTTTTTTTTTTTTAGAATAAAATGAAATTGCAATAATTATGACAAAGTTCAGTAATAAGATATTTGTAGAAGTGTTATTTAAAGAAAAGTGGAGTATTAATCGTACCTAAAAATAACAATCCTTGCATAAAGACTACAGCGTAAAAGCTGTTAAACTAGTTAAAACCATCTACTTGAAGATTTTGTGTAACTTTAAATGATTTTCAGTATGAATTTACATATAATGACAATAATTAAGAATAACAAATTACATATCACGGCTGCTGTTCGGGCCGTTAATGAAATAAAAGAGGAAGACAGAAGCATTTAGAAGTAATGTGTCTGCTGTAAACAACATTCCTACGATCCCACATTTTGGCTGCTCCGTACAACGCAGCCACTATAGATTGCCGTCCTCTTGCGCTATTACGGCTAACATCCGTCTTCATTCTACGCTCCTACTGTTTAATGACGGACTATGTCTGTAGCATCCGAATCGTTTTTTAACTCGTTTTACTTATTCTGATCGTGTTCGGAAAATTAACTTAACGAATTTATTTGCATTCAACAAGAATATATTTTTGTCTAGTTAATATACTTAGTTTTTATGAAAAGCTTGTAGTGAATTAAAGCATTCTGTATTTCAATAAGAATTAGAAACTTAATGTTTGTTAGATTTATAAAATGTATTTGTACAAGGAACTAATATAAAAAAAAACTCGAAACCTTTAACATTGCATGTTTGCAACAAAAAAAGATAAACAATACATTATTAACTTTCTTATTAGCCACATGGAAAAAATCTGTAATGTTATAAACAGGATTTCTAAAATGATTTACAAGAGTTATAGCTTAATTCAATTTGTTTCAGTCATGTTTTCTTTCTTAAATTAAAATAAATATTTATATTCTGTTTTGGAAGTGAGTGATTGAAACTTTACTTTGGCCACCGATTTTAATTTCCATTGTATTTTTTTTATTAAAAACAAGCGAATGATTCAAAACTTTTTAATCTAACAACAATATTAAGTAGAGTTATTTGTTGAAATTTTTCTTTTTTTTATACCATCGTAACCACTCTTACCAAATTGATCGATTCTTTTTTCAAAATATAGTTTATAATAACTTCAAATTATCTGTGTCAAATTGATAATCATTCAGTATACCAATTCTAATGAGATATAAAAACATTACTAGGATAAGTTAGAATTTGGTACCGTTAACTACTGTTTGTTTAATGAATTAGATAAATTGTTAAATTATTTACGCGATTACTCAGGAAAGAACAAACTTCTTTCCTTCTTGAGTAGTCAGAGTTGACTAGTTGTCAGTTTGGTGGGTATATTTAAATAAACGCACACTAGCTTTCAGTTTGCGTATAGACTTAAATAAGAAACTGCAGTTATTGTTGAGTATAATTGTATAGAATCGGTTACGAATAAAAAAATAAAAACAATAAAAGTCTTTTAGATGTTACGTGGATAAAGGTTTTACGATAGAATAAATGAACAAATAAATATTTGTAAACTATTTTGATAACTTTCAGTTTAAGCTGGTTGCAAAAAAAAAATTATTTACTTATTTAAAAGCAATATAATTTAACTATAATATCATTTATAACTAATACATAATATAATATAATTAGAAAAAAGGCACCGCGAAAATTTTACAAGGTTTATAATTCATTACATATGATTTTGTTGAATGTTTTTGCTAACTGAAACTAAATATCGTTCATTAATTTAGCGTACTAACAACAAAAATTTTACGATAAACTTTAAAATCCTGATCATTTTTGGCTGTTTCTTGGGTTGTGATTTTTTAACACAGCTTCCACTCAATTGTTTTTCTTTTTTATTTCCAAAACGCGGTTTTTTATCATATAATTTTAGATAAATCGTTTGTATAAAGATGTACAAATCGTTCGAAAAAATGAATCGTTCGAGAAGTATAAATCGATAAAACGAATGAATCGTTCGTGAGCTGCGCATAGCAACCCGGCACACTACGTGGTCCACTTTGCGCCAATAGCAGCTAAAATTAAAATGTGAGGAGATACATCAAACAAATAAACCCACACACCAGCATTTTTTATGGGAAATATATAATATTCAAAAGAAATATTTAAATAATATTACTTAAATAATGGAAGTAGAAATAAAATATTTCAAACATTAGAATAATACAGTTTTTAATTTACTTTATTCGGTACTTTATAATTAAAAAAATTGGATATAAATTATTGTGACTGTAACATACAAGATTTTTAATCAGGTAAAAACACCAAATTAAGTAAAATCTTTGTCCTGATAACGAAAAGAACTTAAAAAGTTTTAATTAAGTCGTCTTATGTATCAATCAGTGAGGTAACGGTAAGGAGAAACTAAATACTAACAAAATTCTACAAAATTTACTAGTGGCTACCTCGGTGGGCATTTGTGCAAATAAACACTTTTTAAAATCAGGAAATATTTTCTATCAAATTGTAGAGTCTGTTTCTGTCAAATGGCTGTGATAATGAATGACTAAAAATTATCAGACTCATGCTAGGAGTCGTTTCGAGGACTTGTTGAATGAAATCGCAAATAAAATATAAAAAAATATCACATTGTGCATTAACTAAAAAGAGTAGACTATTAACTATTTGAAGGCCATTTGATTATTATTTATAACAAGTAAAATTATCAAAATAAAATTAAAGATTAAAAGAAGAAAAAATCATCGACTAGGACTGCTGATCAACATAAATATTTATTCGTAGTAATTTTAGAGTAACAAATAAATTTACAAATAAAGAGCTATGTTAAACGATTTTGAAATAAATTATTTTTTCAGAAAGTACTGAAAAATAATTAATAGAGTAAAAAAAATAAAAAAATAAAAAATTCGTTCGAAGTTTCAATTCTTACACCATCATCAATACAAACTAGAGAAATCACACGCATTCTTTACGTGTAAATATTAATTGTCAATAAACAAATGAAACGGTGTAATAGATTCAGTAGAACATGTTTTAGCACAATTTATGAATAAAACCTACAGAAACAAATATAATTTTAAGAAATTTCTCTTTGTTTAAAACAAAACTGAAAACTAACTTGACAGAAAAATGTTATGCTATTAAATCAAAGAAAATATTTTTGATTGCACAAAAGTAAAAAATATGGTTAAACCAAGTTATTTATTAAAAGTAAGTGAAGAAAAATATATATTATCATCTTGCAATTACATAACAATGCCTTCCGTTACTTTTCAGGCCAAGCTTGTTCGATCCTAAAAGCGATGTATCTTTAAATCTTCAAAGAGTGAAAATAATTCTTTTTAGGAACAAATAAATCAACTTATTTTTTTCTCATCAATAATATCACATCAAATATTAATTTGATTACCAAACATTTATGCAGAACATATGTTGGAAACAAGTTTCTACTCAGTCACGGATTTTCAGAACTGTCTTTAAAAAAAGAGTTTAAAAGAAAAAGAATTTTCTTTTTGTAAAAAAGAATTTGTTTGAAATCATTGTATCAGCAAGTAAAATTAAATTATTTTTGGCGATAGTCTTGATGCCAGTGAAAGAAATTCAACCTCAAAGTAAGATCTTCAAGTAGTAAATTTTGGATTTTTTTTAAGAGGAATGGGTAAGTTTTCATACTGAAGTATTAGCTATCCATACATTATTGTGCAAAAAATCCGGTGCTATGGAAAATCCATTCGTACCCGAAACAACCATTCGTAACTCGGGTCCGAATGGACCCGAGTTACGTTGAAGGTGTTAAATCATTTTTCTTCTTCATCAGCAAGATGATCTTAAAGGTTAGTAGAATATGAAGAAACTGAAAATTAACCAGAAGTACGTAAAATTTAAAATACTGAGGGAGTGGTTTTAAAAAATGGAATAATTTAATTAGGAAATCATTTACGATTATATTCACAATTAGCAGCTTAAACATTTCCAATACAAAATTCGTAAAGAAAAATTTGTTCGAGTATACTTAATTACAAAACTAGAAAAAGTTTTTTTTTTAGGTTTGGCTGTGCGATTTTAATCGCATCTGGAAGCTTTTAAAATTATCCAAATTCAATATCGAAAATTTGAATGTTGATGGCTGACAACTTTCCTTTCTTAGGCAATAAAAACTATTCACATCGTTTAAATTGTAAATTTAATATTAAGTATTAAATTTTTTTTTTTTTTTTTTAATTAAATCTTTTACGTAATTTAATCGACTTTTAACTACTGCCGTATGATTTATTTAATTTATTAAAGTAAACATAACAAAATAAATCCTAAAAAAATATTTAAAAATATCTTAACTTAAAAAGTGTGTATTTCGACTCAAGTTCTTTTTTTGCCATTAAAAGATTTTTTTGGGAGCTACATTACAGTCAAACTGATACGTCACTGAGTCACAGATATGGCTGTGAGACCTTTTTTTTGCATTTTTCAGGTCGGACAAAACTGCGCTCTCTTACGGGTGTTATTTTGGATACTCAGTAGACCTATGTGAAGAGAAATATTATAATCGCGATAAATGTCGGTTTTCAGATTTCAACGGAAATATCCATTTTGAATATCCCTGAATCCATTTTGACTAGTTTTGGCGTGACGACTGTACGTAAGTATGTAACTAGCATAACTCAAAAAATATTAGACGTAGGACATTGAAATTTTGGATTTAGGACTGTTACAACATCTAGTTATGCATATAGTTGTGCACCTTCCCTTTTGATTATAATCGACTGAACCAAAAGTGTCCGAAAAAGCCCAAAATCTAAAAACATTTGGATTTTGGACTTTTTCATAACTGCAGTAATAAGCCCTCATTGAGAGCTTTTCATAAGTGGTATTTATTTTCATTGGTTCCAGAATTGCTACCAAATAAAATTTTAATTAACGAAATATTTGGATCTTACAAGCGGAAAGCACATCAGATCGAATTAGATTTCATCTCCTTTTTTTAAAACTTATTTTTAATTTAAATATATAAATTTATTAATAATTATTATTAACGTCTGATTGTAAAAAAATCTAAAATGAATAATAATTAAAAAAAAAAAAAAAATAATAATAATAATGATGAAAAAATATCAGAAGTTATATTAATGAAATAAAATTTTATGTATTTTCAAAATAAAAAAAATAAGTGTCGTAATTTAGTAGCTGTTCAAGGAAATCATGTGATGTTCACATTAGATATTATTTTTTACAGAAAATAATTACGCGTAATTTACTCGTATATTTCATGTAATATTCAACTTTATTCTTTTAACTTACTATTTTAATAATATGTACTTTTTTTTAATTTGCGTTTACTAGAGTGATCATGATATTCAAATTCTCCCTTGATTTTTAATCTGGTAAATACTGTACCCCATTAATAAGTGGGATAATATTTCTTAAAATAATTATTACACTGATAATAAATCGATCATCTTAAAAAAAAATATTACCTTTTGTTGAGGTAAATAATTACAACACGGTATTATTTAAAACATTTTGTATTTAGCTTTAGTTGTACGGAAACATGAAGTTTAAAAAACTTAATTAATCTTTGTTTTAGGGTGGTCACTAACACAGGTAGGTTGTTGAAGGCGCGGCGACCTAGACATTTTACATTCCATAACAGAGTACGAGAGGATGTTTTCTGGATGGACTATACCATTTTAAAAATAATCCATCATTAATTATGGGAGTATTAGGAGGAGCCAGAAGCAAGGGCAGCGTGCTTCATTATTAACATGACTTTTAGAAAATAAGAACACAACTAGCATAGTATTGAAATGAGAAAGGGAAAGTAACGAACTGAGTCTATGACAAGTGTATAATTTTCAAGAGTCAGAGAAGAACTTATTGAAGTATATAGAAAAATATGATTCAGCAATTTATTATAACAATATAGAAAACTGGGCGAGGCGTATTCTCATATTTTTTGTGCCTCTCGTAATCAGAAAACGAAACAAGAGTCCGGCATGGAAGGGGAAGAACGGGTAAGTAGTGGGGCGCAGTCGAGTCCCTTCGGATTCTCTTTTTTCCAACTGAAAAAGAACGAAATATGCTAACGAATTTCTATCTTTAAAAATAATCTTGACGCAAGAAAGAAAAATGATTTATCATTTTTTGAGAGAAAACATGCCAACAAAAAGAACACGCTCCTATTCAAACTGCCATCTGTTGGCCTAAGTCGTAAAGAACACCGGCTGAAGAAGGAGTCGTATGAAACGTTATAATTACTTGTTACAAATGTGGAAAAAATGTATCTTCTATTTCAATGCTCGCGGCATATTAGACATTATTTATAGGACCGGAGCAGGGAAATGATACAGTCTGTCCTCACTCCACGAAACCGACACTGTTTAATCACTACTTATGTGCGCTTCTACTCGATTATAATTTACTTCTCTCTTTCTCTACTCTGAATCTGACTCGAATTACTTTTCTTAATTACTGAAATATTTTTAAGTAATGATTTAAAAATATTCCAGCGACTCATTCGGTAACAATATAGGCCAACGTTATACAAATAGTTAATGAATAATTTTTATTCTCTTCGTGAAAATTCTGGGTAAAATATTTATGCCAGAAAATTATTTTTAGCATGGTCTTTTATTAAGGTATAAAATTTTATGTTTTTTTCGAAACTATAACTAACTCTTTCAACGTACATCTGCAATTGATATCTAAACGGATATTTAACATTAAATTCACGTCGATTAATAAATAAGGGTATAATTAATTACAATATGTTAACTTCTATATCTATTTATTGTGAAAAAGACTAGATTCAAGTCAAATCACTAATTTTTGTTTTAAAAAAAAAGGCAATAATAATAATAATAATGATTAGAACACTTTTGCTTTTCCTAAAAACATATTAAGATTTCAAAAGGAAAGGAAAGTAGGAAATGGGAATAATTTATGTTTCAACAGGAAATATTGTAAATTAGCTAGGGATAATGTTTTCAGTTTTGTTCTTAAAAGTAAACAAAATCTGGATAAAAAGTAGAGTTTCCGTTGTTGTTAAGACTAAGTATTGTTTGTAATTTATTTTAAACGAAATTAGAAAACGGAATTCTTAGAAAGCGATCAGCATCTACATTGAAAAGTTGCGGTTGCTTCAACCTATTACTTTCTCAAAACAATTTGATGTTTAAAATTACTGTAGATAATAAATGATTATATATGTAAAAAAATTTAGCCAAATCATTTTTTTACGTATGTCCTTGAAGTCTTTCAAGAGTTACAGATATTTTTATTCTATTTACTTATCGAATGAATATTAAAAAAAGGTTACAAGAAAACAGCCGCTTTAATTTTAGTTTTTATTTCACTGGAATTACAAATGATGAGCGAGTATAAAATTTCATGATTGCAGCAGATATAAAAAAATAATTCTTTTTTAAAGGATGGAAATCATTTTTTAATATTGCAAAAAAAAAACATGAGTTGAAATCAAACATTTCTAGTTCATTCAGACACTACCTAAAAAAAAAAAAAAAAAAAACAGTATGCACCAAAATCAGAAAACATCTGACATTCCTCAACTAACCTACAATTTTGATAATTTGTTTGTAACAATTGAAATACTTTATAATTTTAAGCTACAGCATTCCACCGATTTCAGAAGTTTTTCTTAAAAAAAAAAAAAGATAAAAACCAGATTCATTAGTTGCATTGATTTCTTTTCTTAAGAATGTTCTGCATTATATCTGCACTGAATTTAAAAAAAAATTTCATTTCTTTCTTTACGGCTTTGGCCAAATGCTCTTCCAAGAAGAACATTTATAATACTTATATGGGATGCATGAAAAGTTTACCCTATTTAAAAAAAAAAAAAAAATTAGAAAAACTGGTCATTGTTTTGATTCAAATTGTTTTGAAAATTCTTTCAGATGTGATTAGGTAGCATTTACCAATTTTATTTGTAAATATATTAAATTATCGGCATATCGATATACTTAAATTACCAATATTCATAAAATACCTCAAATACCAATTATATTTGTAAGTAAACTGAAAATCTAAGATGGTTCATTGAAAATAAATTTCGATAAACCTTCATTAAATTTTTTTAAATTTTTAAGGAAGTTAATTTGGTAAAATATTTTAGTTCGATGCCATAGGGATAAAGATGAAGGAATCTGCATCTGTCCAGAAATTTCACTGTTCAGAGTAAAGAAAAAAGTGAGAGAGAAGAAATGAGAGCCTGAATGTGAATTGTTAAAGACAAACATTGATTGAATTATGTAGTACTTATCAAAAATAGTTCACATAAACGGATGATTTTCTTACAATCTAATAGACTAAAAAAAAATTCATCAATGCATTCAACATTTGTCAAAATTTTTTTAAAGATTTTGAAATGAGTTATGCTTATATTAAGGAATTAAGGCAAGACATTTGATTTTCCGTTAATGTTGTAAGGAAAAACTAAAATATTGTTCTTTGCATTCAATGAGAGAGATATTTACACAAATAATTACGTACGCGTTTCATTCCTGTTGTAAGTTTCTTTTTGGCAAAAACAAAATAATTCATTTTTAGAAATTATTTTTTTTTTTACAAACTATATGAAAATTATATTTCTTTAATAACTAAGTCTTCCTTTTAGAGGTCACAAAAATTCAGATTTTTCAGTATTAGTTTTTTCTTGTGTAATATAAACTGGTATATCGATATACATTGGAATAAAGATATTATTTTAGTTACTTCACGTACTGCAGATTTTCTAAGATTATAATCCTTAGTCTTATCCTTCAAAAAAAGCTAAAAATACTTAGACTAAGTGTAGGATATAATTTTTTGGACTGACAATAAAAATATTAAACGACAAGCAAGCTTTAGCAAGCTTTCGGCAAAAAATTAGGCCGATGGAATTAAGGCATATTTAATGTTATTAAATTATCTGGTCAATTTATTTTGAAGCATGTATATTCTAGAAGGTTACCTTTTGTATTAAAGCGTTGTATTTTTGCCTAACTATAACACCTTGCTGTTTATATATTTTCAAAATAAATTTTACTGCTAATTATTAGTCTGTTTATTACCAAGTGTTCGATGTTCTCACTACAAAAATTTAACAGCGAGTAGTCGTTCAGTCTTTGAGCGGAGGATGAGTTTTAAGATAACAACCAAAAGGGGGAAGTCAACGAACTAGAAAGCAGTGACTTCTTTTAGAATATCTGTTACAACATGTTGCTGTGCAATAAATATAAATAAATGGAGAAATTTTAAAATTTCAAATTATTTAAGATTGCACACAAATATATGTTTATTGCTAATTACTGTTTTTACTTCAGAAATCTGTGCATTCTGTTTTTAAGATTGTTTTAAGAAAAAAGATGGTAAAATTGTTAAGATCAATGTGACAGAACATCATAGGTTTTCTATATCCTGCTACACGGATTTGAAAAAATAATTAATATCCTTAACATTCTTGTAATACAAACATCCAATACTCAAGAAGTCAAATTATACACAGATTATTCTATTAAATACGCTGTCTTTGAACATATTTTGATTTTATTTTCCTATCATTAAGAAAGCAGATATTTACAATTTTACAAGGATTAAATTATTTTCCTTTACTAAAACGTGTTCTTTTTTTATTATTTAAAAGCTTATTTATTTGGGTAACACTAACATAAAACTTTTAAATTGGATCACATCCCAAATCACATGATAGTGCTCAGCGAAACACCTCAAAACATTACTAAAGTAAAAATTTTATCTCTAGCATATACAATTAGAAATTTTTAACATATTCAACACCACTTGAATACATCACACCAATAGAATACAAAATAAAATATCACAATAAGTAGAAGTTAAAAAAACACAAAAAAAAAATGAACTAACATAAACAAAAAAAAAAAAATAGTATATGTAACAAATTTGAAATTAAGAGTTGGAATAGATAATGCTCAATACTCATATCCGAGGTTACTAATAAACATATTAAATCATTACAGGTCACTTAGGTCTAGAACATGCAGTCGGTTTAACCTTATAATATCATTCCCATTATTTAGTAGTTTCACTATCAAGCGATTTGTGTGGTAGTTAAGCGAATTTCGTACTTTGAACTGAAATGTTTTATTTCCTCCCGCACGGACCTAATCCTAAATAAACTTGGATGCCATTGTGATATGTAAACCAAGGTGCCTCTGTTCTACACCTTATTGTAAAGCCATTGTGTGATGTCGACATTGCTTCTGCTTGCCGTGCCCTTAGTTCGATCCCATAGCTCCAGATAGTGTTAAAGATCATATGATAAAATGACTTCAAATTATGTTAAAAGTAAAATTATTATGTTAAAACTATAATGATAAAATTTGAGGATAGAATGCAATAATTATACTACATTATTTGATATAATTGTTAAAATCTTGTTAAAGTTTTTAAAAATACACTTTCGTACATTTTTACAAGGCGAAACTTCAGAAAAAATATTTTAATAGAATCTAACGTTCTACAAGTATAAATAAGAATTACAATTAATCTAAACTGACTGGATTCTGCATCAACGTAATGCACATATTGTTAAATGTTAACTATAAGTTTGCATGAATAAGATCTAAAATCTACTAGTTTAAATAAATACAGAAAAATCTACAACGATGGAGGTTGTAGAGCCTCCCAAGAAACAATGAATAATTAGCAATTATTCCGCACCATCTGAAGTTTTCAATTAATTGTGTGCGTATAAGTTTTAAAATATTTGTCTATTTCAATTTAACCAAATTCAGGAATAATAATCTTAAAAATATTAAAATCCTATTTATACAGAGTATATTACGAAGTTCTCCCGAGACTTTCATAACTTATTGTCTTCGTGAAAATAATGGAAAAAGTAATATGTCCTAAAAAGTTTTGTTTGCGAGTTACGACTAGTGAAAAATTTCGCTCGGATTTCAGCTATGCCGGGGAAATGAGATTGCACTGAAATTTTTAGGGCGCTAATTAAGTGATAAAATTAGTGATTTCTTATGGTTTTTGACCTGAAAAATTGAATAACAAAGGTTCCAGAAAAGTATCTGCAACAGGTTTTGAGAAATGTAGGGTGAAACCCCCTCTTTTTTTATGTTTGACGTACAATAGCTTTTTAAATGGGACATAAACAAGTAAAATGTTTAAACCAAACTTGTAAAGAATTTAATTCTGAACACAATAGTGTAAAATAAGTTGAAGAAAATAAAGAAAGGTTAGAAAATTACGAATTTTATTTTCATTTACTATATCAGTTATTTATTATATTTTGTTATTTAATGATTAATCATATCTTTCAAATTTATTTTTATATCTTGAGTTGAGTTTTTCTATTAAAGCTGAACTTCTCGAATTTGCGCTTAAATTTAATAAATGTTATTTACATCGATTTTATCAGAATAAAATTTTCTACAAAGTACTTAGACCAAAGTGCAATACACGTTTCAGTTTATAATAAATGTTCAAAAATGTGCCCGACATTTTACACATTTCTAGACACGTTTCTGAACCGCTTTTTTTGTTCTTTTTAGTTCTCCAAAGCTGTTCTTAAATTGCTCTTTCTGCCGCATCCATAATGCGGACAGTTATTTCCTTATTAAAATGTATTTTTTCTTTGTATACAATATGTTTCATCCATCTCCAAACGCAAAAATCTAAGGATATTAGATCAGACGATCACGGTGGTCAGAAATATGAACCTCCACGACAAATCCAACCCCAACCTTTATTTCAGGGAAATAATGACTAAAGGGAGTGTAAATGGATCAAGAGAAGTGGGGAGTGCATGCCATCGTGCTGGAAGGATACTTTGCGTGTCAGCGCTAGAGGAACATCTTCAAGCAGCTGCGGAAATTTTTCTTGAAGAAAGTGCAAGTAGATCTCAGCATTTAAGCGCGACCATGTAATATGAACGGTCCAAACAGCTGATTGTGAAGCTTCATACATTGACACTGAATCGGTGTTGAAAATTGGCTTACCATTTCATAAGGATCTATATCTGCCCCTATATGCTCATTGAGTAAGTTGTTGACATTACCTCCGGAAGGTATATCTTCAGAATGAATTGTTGTACCGTATGTGAAAAATGCCATGCCTGACCGGGATTCGAACCCGGGACCTCCGGATGAAAGGCCGAAACGCTACCACTGAGGCCGGCGACGAGTGGTAGTGTTGTCGATTAATATTCTACCAGTTGCAGAATTCCAAGTAAAGCTGACAGTCTCCAGGGTGTAGACGTTGACCTGGCTGTTTGTATTTAAGTGTCCTCCAAACCATTAAATGCGGAATTCCGATCTGCTTAGAAGATGTCGTGTACTGATGCCTGGACTGCGCTGAACTACAACGATAATATTTTCATCAATAACAGCGTCGTGTTGTAAAAATAGTTTGTAACTAGTACAAATATTAGATAGTGATCCTGTTAACAAAAAATTGCGTGAAGTCGCGGAAATTGAAAAAAAAAATGAATAAAAGAAAATAATTTTTTCGCAGGTAATATGTTTATCTTCGATTTTACGATAAGGACAATATACGTGAGTGGAGAAAGTTGAAGTTAAGGTTGACTAGAATTTATTTCCATGCGGTTACTTTATTATTTTCAATAATTAATATTTAACAAAAATGTAAGTTCCCATTATTCACCAAAATAAAAAAATGTTGGGTTAATAGTATAAAATGAATGTTATTATTTTGTTGAGCTGAGGGTATAAAAAAGTTTAATATCATTTACTAAGTTAAAAAATAAAAAACACAGTTATCCAAACAACCTTGAATTTAATAAATGATGGACTATTTATTCCTTTATAATCATATAAAGGAAATGTAGTATAGATATATTATGACGATACATTGACATATTCTAGTGTCGTATTCTCTTTTAATAGTTTGAATGATACCCGAGCTACAAATATATATATAGTATAGAGAATGGATAAATACTGTATTAATAGAAGAGGGACAGTAACAGCAGGAGCAACAGTCAGTCAGTTTCTTGCGGTGGTAGAGTGAACAACGAACATCAGTGGAAAGAGCACACAGAGCTAGCAGTCGAGCCCAGCAGGAGATGTGCTGTACGGCCCGGATGGCAGGCCCTTGTCATTTGTCTGGCAGCACAATGGTCGCTATTAACTATGTCCGGCGCTATCTCTGACAGACCGCTATCAATAATCATCACCGTCTAAGCAAGAATACCGTGTTTTGAATTTGTCTTAACAACGATTTTAAGTAATGAAAAAAAGTTTATTTCGATCTTGTTAGAAGAATATTTATTTGAATGATATCCAGCTATTTATCACGGTCCAGCATTTTATAATGACGCCATTTATATGGTAACAAAGATGTGGTCGCCGTTGTAGTGCTTTTAGCAACAGACTATTGTATCCGCTGACGGATTACAATCATATTAAATCGTTTATCTACCAACATCTTCCCTCATTTATAATAGTTTTAAGAGCGGAATAAAATTTTTTCTCGTTTCTTATTGGGAATTTACTTGCACACCCCTACATAGAAAGATAAGGAAAATTATATAAATATTTACAATAATAAAAGGTCTGTTTTTCGATATTTCATTTTAATGTAGGTTAGAAAGAACTTTTGTAATAATAAGTTGAACCAACTAACATGAAAACTGTGGATGGTTAAACATCATCTATGATTGGCATATATTAACAATCGTAAAAAAAACAAAAAAAAATTTGATGTGGACATCACATGACTTTCTTGAATGCCTATTGAATTACATATACACATTATTAAAAGTACATAAAATTTTATTTTACTAATAACTTCTGTTCTTTTTTTTACAATCAGAGGTTAATAATTATTAATAATAAATCAACATATTTAAATTAAAAAAAAGAAAAATGGAAATGAAGTCTGATTCGAACTGATGTGCTATCCCCTTATAAGATTGAAATATTTCATTAATTAAAATTTCATTTGGCTATAACTCTGGAACTAATGAAAATAATTATGCTTGTGATATATCGTTGAAAAGCTCTGAATGAGGGCTTATTACTGAGTTCCGACAAGGTAGGTTTTTTGAACACTCTTGGTACAGTCGACTGCAGTCAAAAGGGGAGGTGCATTACTAGTGCTAAATAAAAAATTACAACGTTCTGCGGCTAATCGTTTTTGAGTTATGCAAGACACGTACATACGTACAGACGTCACTCCAAGTCTAGTCAAAATGGATTCAGGGATGTTCAAAATGGATATTACCGTTGAAATATGAAAACCGAGTATTTTTTGGATTACAATAATTCGCTTGTTTGAAGCACAAGGAAGTAAAAATAACAGAAATATGTTATCGGTATTTAAAACTTCTAATTATAATTGTAAAAAAAGGAAACATGCAGTTCAAGTATTAAATGAAATTAAGTTATTAAGTAAGTGTTTTTTTAGCTTGTACTTTTTTTATACTTTTGAAGAATATTAAAAAAAAACTAGTCTTTAATATTTAGTGTTTAATGATAAAATCTATAAAGCACTGCTTTCCAGCTGAAAGCTGATTAAAAAACTAATTTTATATATTCATGTATTTTTTTCTTTATCTACAATAGCTGTGTAATACAGATCAAATATTATTAACTTATCAGTCAGTAAGATTAACCAGAATCGGGAATTAAATGATAACTTAAAACTACTAAGAAATTAAGGTCTTTTTATAATTAATATTATTTAATTAGGAGATTCACGTTCATTAGAGTTTATGAACTCTCTTTATTAGAATTTAAATTTATTAAAATATTTATTCATATAAACTCATAAATATTACACTGAACATTTTTTAGGTTATTCATTTTTTTTTTAAATTTAAACAACTGATTATGAATGTAGTGTTTTAAAATTTAATTAATGCAGAAAGACAAATCGCCAATAAAAGAAAGTTTGTTTGTTATTATTTTTCTACTATTTTTTCTCCCGTATCTCTAGTTTGCCCCATAGGTAAGGCGTATCAAACGTGCCATGACTGATCAAGATTTGATCCTAGAATCTCAGGATAAAGGATAAGTCGAAGATCAGTCGTAAATAAATGATTATTATTTGTTGGCGTTCTTACTCCAGTTTCTTGCAACGATTACTGTTTGTACAGCTGCATTAGATCGCAAGTTTCTTTACTAGCAGTGCTAGAATAGTCTTAAATGTTTTATTTAAAGATAAATGATAATTCATAAACAGATTAAAGAAAAAAATACTCTGTTAGAATACTCTATTAATACTCTATTAAAAAAATACTCTATTTAATAACTAAAACATTAAGTGTCTTTATCGTTAGCCACTATTCCCGGGTTCTAATCCCGGTCAGGCATGGAATTTTCACACACGCTACAAATCATTCATCTCATCCTGTGATGTAATACGTAACGGTGGTTCCCGAGGTTAAAAGAAAAAAAAAGGATTAAAATAGAGAAATTTTCTTCCCCAGCCAATAATAAAAGAAAGACATCCCTCAATTTTAATAAATTTAGTTCGATTTACTTTAGACTTTATTAAAAAAAGAAGTTAGAATAAAACATTATTGATAATTCTATTCATTAATTTTTTTTTTTTTTTGTTAAAGTTTCTACTACATAGATATGTAATATTACAGTCGGCTCACCCAATGAAGAAAATGTAAAACCACTTTACTTTTTCCCTAATTTTCTTAGAAAGCTAAGAAAAACAATCATCCTATAATTGTTTTTCATGGAAATGATTACGGTGTTTTTGGGAGCGAGTGATATCTTGGATAAGGTCTGAAACTATACATAGCTAACCTTAAGTGATTAAAATCTTCCTTAATCTTAAGTTTCTATAATAAAATAAATCCGATTATTTTCTTTTTGCATGTATGACTATATGCTATATGTTTTAACTTCGAAATAGTATATTTTGGTTAATTTCCCGAATGATTGCAGAATTGATTTTAAAAATCTTTTAACAATTGCTATATTAAAAATAAATACAAAAAAAAAATTGGATCCGAAGTGTCTTTGCGTTGCAATATGTTTAAAGTACCAACATAACGAGAAATAAACGTACATTTTTTCAATTAATCAGTAATTCATTAAAAATTATTTTCCCCCAGTGAAAATTTATCGTTTTTAATGCTTAATTTTTTCTACACCCTGATTCTTATGGAATATTCTCGAAAACTGTTATTGTTTCTCCAATGATAATAGAAAACGTTGAAAACAAAGTTGTAATACTTTCTTAGCATCGGTAATTTATTCTTATATAGAGGAAAAATAATGATAATTAAAAATAAATTTAAAAAGAGTTTTAAAATGAAGAAAAAAAAAAATCGATATTTTTACTTTCATCGGCTCTCCTAGCCATATATTTCCCCATTTTTGGGTAGCTTATACTACTACTGTTCTTAGGAAGAGATAAAAAAATTCGATTAAAATATTCAATAAATAAAAAGATAGATTTTTTCGATGTTTGGGGAAGGGAGGAATTTTGGGACCAAATTAAAAAAAAAAAGTAAGATAATCATTCACGCATGTATTTAACTTAATATAAAGTGGGGTTTTTCTTGCAAAATTTTGAATAAATTAACTCCAAAAAACTATCTACGCCATCTTTTGGAGATATTGACCACAAGATTTTTACCACAAATTTTTACCCCATATACACGAATGTCTGTATAAAATTTCGTCAAAATCGGTTTATCCAATCGAAATTTAATATGCTTCAACACGCCAACACACGTACGTACTAAACGTATGTAAAAACATTACACCCCACTTTTTTTTCTTTTCTTTTTTTTTTTGAGTCCGGGACATATAAGTCGAGAAATGAAAAAAAAAATCCATATTCTATTTTTTGACAGATTACCATGATTTTCTTCTTCCAACATAGCTCCAGAGCTATGATGTCAGAAAAATAAAAATGAATGAAGAGCAGTCTTTTAGTAAATAAAACTTTTTTATCGTTGACATTAAACAGTTTAATGCATATGTTACATTTACTTACGTAATTAAAATAAAAATAAAAATCACATTATTCTAATGAATTTTTTCGTAAATTATATATTTTATTAATTCTTATAAGTAGTTTTAATTAGCCTAGAAGATAATACATATGAGTCATGATGTATAAACTCACATTACTGATAAATATAAAACAAATCGTCTTTCGAATAGAATATTCACATTCAATCACGTAATAATTATTAACGTTAAATCAGTTCTATTAAAAGAAATATAAAAAAAAAAACTTATTTTGTCTTCTCTGCAGGATGTACAATGTTTCTTGGAATGATAGTATCTATTATTAAAATGTTAATTCGTATATGTTATTTAAAGATAAATGATCCTTCAATAAAATTAAAATAAGATAAACTACGTAAATAGATACTACAATCATCATAGATGTACTTTCTGAAAATTAAATTCCGAATCGGCTAATTAATCACAGAAACTTAAAATAATTAATTTGATGTAAAATAAAAAATTCTAAAGTTTGCTAATTATGCAATTCAGCAGTAAGGACGTAGTATTGTATTAATCCATTATAATTTTAAGGTAATTTACTATAGTTATTAAGGTAAATGATGTGTCGCAATTTTATCTTAAATGTTTAATTACTTAAACAATAACGTATAAATGTATCTTAATTAAGGAATATTTAATGTACGCAATAAAAAAATTTAAGATAATTAAAATCCATCGTAAATAAAATTTTGTTGTGTAATTAAGACATCGGTAATAAGATGTGTTTAACAGCAATCTGTGGCTAATTTAAACAAATGCAATCATGCTAGCTAACTTAAATCAGCTAAGCCGGTAATACATTGAAGTAGCCTCTCCTCTGATTTACAGTACTATACTAGACAAATAGATACTTGTATTTGATGACCAGTTCATTGCATAATAAAGTAGTAGACAATATAAAATCGAAAGTGGACTTCATTTTTTCACTTCATTTCTAATTTTAATTAAAAAAGAAATAGTTAAAACTAAAGAAAATCCGTAATTTTAACGGATTATTTACCTAATTGTTATATTATCTATATACGTATATAATCAGCTCTATATATACGAGTATATTATAGATGTTTGAAAATTACATAAATAATAAAATAAAATAAACTTAAAACTAACATGTAATATAATGTAAAACAACAAAATCTTTTCTCAATCTCCTCAGCAAATTCGTCTTTTTGTGGTTAAACTGTTTTCTGAATATCAAATCCCTTTCAAATGGAATTATAGTCAGGAATTGTGTTATTAAATAAAAAAAAGAAACTGTGAATTGCGATTAAAATAAACATTGTTACTATGAATAAAGTAACATTTAAAAGAAAATATCTATTTCCCAGCTGCGTAAATACCTGTACAACTGACTAAATAACTGCTATAAAAATTACTGTCAAAAGAAAAATTATATGTAACAAAAATGAAAAAAAAAAAAAAAAACAAAAAACAAAACATAGCCAGAATCTTGTAATGAAGCGATATTTATTATTTATGCTCGTATTTTATGTGTAATTTAAATGTATTTTATTATTCATTTGTGTGAGGTGTATGTTAACTTCAGGAAAATGCGAAAAAAAAAAGAATAAGATATTTATATTATTTTTAATTTATGTCTAGAAATCAGTAAGATCACATAGACTTAGAATTCTATTTGAAAAATATTTCTGTTTAGTCATTTTCATCAGGAACTCCTATTTATTACTAATTGTTTTTTTATTATTAGGTACGTAGCACTAACCTAAAACTAGTTAGAGGTAGAATATTATTTTACTGGTAATTGTTATTTGTATTAATTTACTCTTGAGATTTTTTATTATTCATTATATTTATTATTAATAAATTTACTATTTAATTTATTAATTATTAATCATCGAGATGATTCTCTACTATTCATAAAATCTCTTTTGTTAACATCTACACCGTGTTCACATGTAATCCAAAATGTTTACTAATCGTTTATAATCATAGAAAGAAAAAAAATATATAACGGGAAATTTCGGGGATATATATTATCATGATAAATAGTTTAAAAAATAAATAGAATAAATAATTTTTCTATTATTGAAATAAAATATTATAAAATAGTGAAATATTAAAAGAGAAGACGGCAAGTCAGTCACTTGGGAAAGTTACTGTGTGGATCACCTGAACTAATGCAGAATATAAAATCATATTTTCAATTTCAAATAAAAATTTTTCCTCTCCGTAATAATGGTTATCTTTATTTATTACAAACTCTGTTTATTCTGACTGTCAAAATGAGTTAATACATTTTGATAAAAAAACTTAAAAAAATATTTGACTGAACTGTAACAAAAAAAAAAGTGTCTGTAATCGGAAATCTTACGTTCAAAAACAATCGATTGTCGTATTCACATTAGTTGTCTGGTAGATAAGACATAATTTTAGACTACTTTTGGTGGGTATAAAATCGAGTAAGGTAAAAAAGTATGAATCCCGGTATCCAAAGAACACCGGTATCCACGATCTAGTATTCAAATCCATATAAAAGTAATTACCTTTACTACGCTTTGGACTTAAAACTCTCGACTTCGAAATCGGCTGATTTGCGAAGTCGTGTTATGCACTAAACCCGCGAATTATTAGCAGCCCGGTGGGCTGCTAATAATAATAATTCTGTAACCGGTATACCACATTTTTTATACTGAAATTAAGAAATTGAGCTCAGTAATGAAATTGTAATTAACAGTAATAAAGCTAACATTAAAATAAATATAAAACTCAAATATCGGTGGTAATTTACTGTGAAAAGTTTGGCTGGTGTCAAAAATAATCTGTATTAGCAATTTTTAAAGCTTTTCCTCTTGAAACTGAGAACAATACTCACTGATGATTGTAAAAGGAATGCTACCATTATATTTCCATTATTTAAAATACGTTTAGACATTTTTCAGATTATTTTAGACTACAACGAATACAATAACATTATAGTATTGTTAATATTTACAATACAGCATTGATCGTCGAAGTTTATAAAGTTCAGTTGACATGCAAGATGTGGATAGATTCGTAACAGCAGAAAACCATATTGAAACATTTAATAACAATCGAAAATTGCTTTAGTGGTAACTGCGACACAGACACTCAAACAGGCGGATTGCCTCTATAGAATGTTGAGTTAACACAGGTTCTCGCTTCGATTGATCAAAGAGCTTCAAACTCATTAAATGAAATGATACAACTCGACAAATATACGTGGTTAATAACTTTAACAAAATTGTTATGGAAGTACCTCATCTTTAAAGCATTCAAAATTACTGTAAAAGTCATAATTACTGTAAAGCTGTTTATGAAAAATATTAATTTCGTTATAAAAAATAATTAGTGAATCCCATAAACTTAACCGTGACATTATTTCTTATATAATTTACATATTAACATCAATATTTGGAAGGTACTTTTTAAAATACCCGTAACTTTTAAATTTAATATCATAATTGGTTATTTGTAACCAACTTAGTTCCACTTAAAAGTTTACCAATTCCTTTCTAGAGGTATTTCGTGACGATTAATTTATGTTATTTTTTTTGTCGTCTTTGGACATCTAATGGAACCTTTTATAGTAGATATTGTGGTCGTTAGTTTTTTATTTAGAAGAATGTTACACAAGATTTCCAGTTTTAACGATAAAAATGTTATAACGACATAATATAAAGGTCTTTTGAATTAACATTTTCAGTAAAATAAAAAAAAAATTAATTAAAACGGACGGGCAGATTGTGACATAAAAATAATAATAGGATATGTAGACATATGTACCTGATGCATAAAAAAATACGTTTAATCTTTACAAATTAAAAGGAAGAACATTTCAGCAAGTTTGTTAATGTTGTGTACACAGTAAAATACACGCGACGGTTGAATGCATTAAATGACTTAACAGAAACAGATAAAACGTTTTTTCTTTTATAAACAGATTCACTTTTGTTTGGTAAAGAAACGATATGTAAATTAACTTGTTATAAAATATGAATATTCTGCTTTTCGTGAGAGAACAAAATATTAAAAATTTCATAATAATATTAACTTAAAAGTGAAGTAAAACAGTAAACGCGTGCGTTTTGTTTTTACACACATTAATAATCCTTATAGTTCATCGGCCTTGAGATATACAAAATGTAATTATGTTATAAGTACACTGATACACACAAGAGAACTCACACTTAAACGAACTCACACGCAATATAGTTATTTCTACTATACATAAAATGTATAAAATAATTGGATGTTTCATGATGCACTGCATCGTTATTGTAATAATACAGGTATGTTGGGCAAAATTTTTAGATTCCATATGTTTTAAAATTTGTCAAGTAAGAGATCGTTATTTAAATCGGTTAAAATTTTTCCGAAATCATGATAATTATTTCGAAAATAAAGAGAAAATATTTTTCCTAGTTTTAAACGATATAAAATAGATTTATTGAAGTTATAATACAAATAAAATAACCAGACTTATGTGGTCTAAAGATCTTATACTTTTGTAAAATTCTTGTAAATTGGATTATAATTAATTCATTTTAACTAATTACTTATTGTACAAAATATATATATATATATATATATATATATATATATATTACTTATTGTACTGCCTCGACTGGGAGACCGTCCGACGCTAGAGCCCGAGGAGGTGCAACGGCTGTTGAGTGAGGAGTCAGACAGACTGCACCCCTTCAGGAGGCGTAACAGGTGGAGAATTGAACAGGAGGGTTTATTAGTGGATTCCTGGTATTAATTGGCTGCGGAGGAAGGTAGCCCGTACGAAGCGGCTCTGGCAACGGTGTAGGTGGACTCATATAGGAAAAGAAGAGAGAGATACCTTCGTTATCGACAGGCGAGGAACGAGTATGCTTATGCAATTAAGTGCTCTAAGAGGGAAAAGTGGAAGGGGTTGGTGGCTGCCCTGGATGTTAACCAGTGGGGACGAGCTTATGGACTATTAATGAAGAGGTTTAGTCCCCCTCCAGCGTTGTTGTCCAGGAAGACGGTGGATCAGGCTGTAAGGAGCCTTTTCGTTCTGGCACCGAGTGGTTACCAGATCATTGAATTTGATGCAGCTCCTAGGTTCACGATTCAGGAGCTGTCTTCAGCAATCAGGCAAATGAGCGCTGCGAAGAGTCCTGGTCCGGATGGGTACAGGCATCTCTGCTGAAGGGTCTATAGTTGGAAGACCCCTGGGTTGTCCACGTGATAGGGTCCAGGTCAAGTAATGAGTACGGCATTGACCAGGGGACGTTTCCAGCTTGTTCGAAGACTGCGATGGTTGTGCTGATAGAGAAGCTGCAAAGGGAGTCAGCTACGAGAAAGTTCAGACCCATTAGTCTGTTACCGGTTCTTGGTAAACTATACGAGAAAATGCTGACCAAACGGCTGATCATGGAAATAAACGAGACGGGAGGTCTGACGGCCTCACAGTATGATTTTGTGCAGGGAAAATCCACGACTGGTGCTTTACAACATGTTATTCAGAGGGCTGAAGATTGCAGATCGGGGACACGGAGGACCCGGGAAATCCCTTTAATGGTCCTCCTTGATATTCAAAACGCCTTTGGGAGTGTGAAGGGCAGATGTTCCCCCAATTCGGCTGATTGCCGATCAGCGCATCCGCATATGGAACGGCGTGCGGAGAGATGAGGCTGAGGGCTGGCAAGCCATTTGGGACGCTGCGCTGGTAGCCGCTTGGATCAGACATCTGATTCCGGTGTTGGGACCCTGGCTGGGGAGGGACCATGGGGAGGTGGATTATTACCTCTCCCAGTTCCTCACCGGCCATGGGGCATTTTATGATTACCTTCATCGGTTCAAACGGCGACCTTGGTCGAACTGTTTATACTGTGGTGAGACGGACACAGCGGAACACCCGTTTCTACGATGCTCCCGATGGACAGAAGTGAAGCAGCAATGGGAGGTGACGGAATCTTCTCCAGAAGAAATTATGAGGACCATGCTCCGGGATTTCGCGGGCTGGGAGAAGGTTCGGCAGTATGTGACTGCGGTGATTAAGATAAAAAAAAAAGGAGGACAGCGAATGGGACGGCGGTTGGTCATGAGGAAGGAAGCTCTCTGTTGAGCTGCACTTTGTTTCCCGTGTATGGAGATAGGGTATAGTGAGGAGGCACGGAGATTCCTTTCCCTCTATGACGACCCCGGTGGGTAGTACACCACCAGGGGAATGTAAGTATAGAGAAGAGGGAGTGAAGTTCCGAAATTTGTCGGACACGTCCCCCCGAGACTGCGTTATGCTTTATTGCTGGTCCGATCTCGGGGCGGTGAGGGAGGTTTAATCGGTAGGGTGCAGGCTATGAAGTCTGCTTAATCGCTATGAAGTCTGCTTAGTCAGGCTTTTTAGTTCGCTGAGTTTGACTAGCTGGGGTCGTTAGCGTCCCTGGTTCGGAGCCCGACACAACCCTATGCGGCGTGCGGAAACGCATTCTTTCGCAACTCATCGTCAAAAAAAAAAAATTAAATAAATGAATTAAAAGTGTGTATGTGTAGGTTGTCTGGGGTAAATTTTTCTTTGAGCAGTCCTTTTCCCATCACTCATTCCTTATCCTTCGTTCTTTATTTTCCATTTTCTAAATTGCATAATTCTTTAGATCCTGAGACTACAAGCAGTTGAATCCACTGTTCTTGTAACTAACCAAAAGTTATTTCATTTGTTGATCGATAGATCTGTATTAACTAAAAAATGATAACCGGGAGCTTTATAACTAGAGCTTGATATAACTGCATTTATTGACCTCAAATACTATGCAGTTTATAATATTGAGAAATGTTGTTATTTGGGTGTGTTGTTTCTAATTTTATTGGGATGCCGGCACTATTCTAAAGCAGGAGCTACTTTTTTGCTTTAGCCGGTGATCAAGAATAAGTTAGTATGGCTAGTATGTTTTCCAAACTATTTCAGAAATTGGACTTGAAATCAATCGATTGTCAGGTTGCAAAATTAGCAGTTGATCTGTTCCAGTAGTGACGTTTAACGTAATGATATACTTCAGAGTCAATTACAAAAATGATCTTGTGATAACGTTTGTATTTTCTTTTTTTGTATAGAAAAAGTTCATTCCTAGAATATCTACCTTATTAAATTATAACGAATAAATTACAATTGCAGTATAATTCTGTTGATCTAATTAATAAAGGGAAGAAAATTTTTTGAAAGTAAAATTAATATTCCGCTGCAGAAATAGTGAAATAAAACTGGCCAGTTTTACGATTGACCTATTTTTTCTTTGCGACCACTAATATCAATCTCTCTGTCTGCTGTAACATTGATGTGCAGAGTACTGGATTTATAAGACTTCACAGGTAGTTTCTAGCTTGGAGTTTGCCTGGGTAACAATTAGGCCTACGCTCTTTATTATCTCGTTTTATTGAAATGTTATTTCCATGTTTCGTTTATTTTCTTAACGTAACGACCGGTGTCCTGCCCAGACTTTATTATTATTGCCCTTTTTAAAGTGTGTTTCTCTTCGGGTAGTTTCCATTTTAATCGTCATGATTTTAGAATTAACATGTTTTATGGAACATTTAACGCATACTTGTGAAGGTTTTATTGAGCATTTTATTCACATAATTCCCATGTACAATCATTTATAAAAGCTGTCTTAACTGATTTTTGAATAAATTTTCTTTTATAAGAGAAATAAAACGATTTTGTTTCGTTATCCAAGGATACTATAATTAGCAAATAAAAATAATTATTTTACATTTTTGAAAAACAGTTAAGTGTTAAAATTTGATTGTTTAATTTGAGGTTAGAGAATATTGAAGAAAATAATTAATATGAAAAGTGTATGTCACACATCGGTTATATTTAATGTTTATTACAAAAATAATTTTAAACGTTGAAGTAATATTTAAAAATTGACAAATTTAAACCAATTTATGATGAAATATATTATTTTTTGTATAAGTTCTATTGATAACTGTTTTGTAGGAGTACAAAAATTAATTAAATGAGTGAGAAACTATCATTTAATCTTTTTTTT
>JAAAKQ030000001.1:120449-132997 GCA_010016005.3 Zanna intricata | reverse complement strand
CAGTCAGAAATATAATTTGCTTACATCAAAAATTAATTTAAACGTCAGGAAATCATTTCTGAAAGTATATGTTTGGAGCGTAAGTTTATATGGAAGTAAATCTTGGGCGATCGAAGTACCCGAAAGAAAAGATTAAAAGCTTTTGAATTGTGGTGTTACAGGAGGATGTTAAAAATCGGATGGGTAGATAAAGTGACAAATGAAGAGGTGTTGCGGGAAATCGATGAAACAAGAAGCGTTTGGAAAAATTTAGTTAAAAGAAGAAACTGACTTATAGGCCACATATTAAGTCATCATGGAATGATATTGGAGGGACAGGTAGATGGGGAAAAATTGTGCAGGGCAGGCAACGTTTGGAATATGTAAAAAAGATTGTTGAGTATATAGGATGAAGCAGGTGTAGGGATAAGTTAGGGATGATAGGGAATCTTGGAGAGCTGCATCAAACCATTCAAATGACTGAAGGCAAAAAAAATATATAATGAAGATATAGAATATAATTTTTAGCTAATATCATTGTCCGTATTACTTAAATTTTATACAATAAAGTATACCAACTAATTAAAAACTTTTTAAAATTCAAATTAATTTATTTCGATTAATGTTTTAATTAATATTTCTTAATTCAAGGTGAATAATATTGTCACTTAATGGTTTACACTTAACAATTACAAGACGTTTATCTTTGTAATGCATATATATATATACGTATAACTGATGAAGAGCGGCCATATATACACACACCGTGAAAGACCGAAATTAGAGAATGTCAATATTCTCCGGTGAATGACGACACATACCAAATACGTCGGTGAAAGACCAAAAATATTTTTTCTTATTACTATATAAATGTATTTTACATATGTAATATATATATGTATATATAGATGTATACGTATACGTAATAAATATATGTACATGTATATATGTATGTATACTCGTATGTTCTTCTAAATATTATTTGTATAGTTTAATTAAAAAGTAATTTGGGACTAAATTTTTTATAAAGCCACATAATGTTCATTAACATATTCTGTGTTATTGGTACAAGTATAAGAAGAGCATTAGCGTAAGAGATCATTAACAAAAAGTATCGTCTGTTTTATGGAAATTTCCAATTAATTACTTTCCTGGAACTTCGATTTAAAAAGGTTAATGGTATGTTTTGTATCTGCTGATGAATGTGATATTGATATTGAGTAATATCAATTTCAGTTGAAATGCAAATGAAACAATTTTTGAACCATTAAGATTTAACATGTTTTTATCAAGTATGTGCCGATTGTTAGAATTAAATATGCTTATAAAATCAAATAAAAATTAAATCTTGCTTAACAATAACAATCTATAAGAATAAGAACTAAAAAACAAAAAAAAAAAAGAAAAGAAGTAGGATAATAAATAAAGTAAAAGAAAATTAAACGTATTATGACCTTAATATCGATTATTATTTAAAGCTTCATTTGGATATAAATGAACTTCGAACGTAAAACTCATAAAATTAAGTGGCGTCCTGGTAAAGTGAAGTCGAGCGAGGTAATTAGATTAATCATATTTCATGAAGTCTTAGAACCGCCCTATTGTGGTCCCGCAGAATATTGAAACCGTTTCTACCATCAGCAAGAACAACATCGAGCGGGTAAATAAACTACACAACTCATAAACACTGAAACCATATGTCGAGAGTAATCCTGATCTCCGTTATTAAAAAAAAAAAAAAAAAAAAAAATGATCAAAACATTCCAATTCTGGTTTCAATGATGACATAAAATAATATTAATAATGTTAATGATTTCTTACTATCATAAAATATTTTATTTATTGCATATGAATTGGCAAGTACCGTGTTTTCCTTTGTATCGGGATACCTCTTGCAACACAAATAATATTTAACTCCCATCTCTAATGCAATCTCAGAACAAGTATGAGTTAAGTGTACCTAAATTTTTTAACAAGTAAATTATTGGTGTAGGATTTACTGTACGATTTGTGGATGTGGATTCTAAACTACTACTACAAGCATTATTTTACTCCATTTTAAAATTATTTATGCTATCTATTTATTTGAATTATTTTCAAAAGAATTAATACTTAATATTATTAAAAATCATTTCACAAAATATGAACAAATTCGGAAAAATTCCTTTAAATAAGTGTTACATCGCAAAACATATTTTAAATTAAATAAAAATATCATTTAAATAATATTATTTGTTCAGTAGTAAGATTACATTAAATAAAAGTAATCTAACGTCGGGTGGATGACACTTCAATATTTGAAGATAAGGTTTGTATGGGAATACTGATCGTTAACTCCATGAATTATTTCCTGATTAGAACAGTATTCTACTTTATTTTAAACTCGTTTTTATTACAGGTCTCTATTTTTGTTCAAAAAATTTCTTATCAACCTGATTCCAGAATTCATAAAAAGAAAAATGATAGATAGTTTAATTACTTCCAGCTTTTAGGGTTACAAATAAAATTTTATGAAATAAAAAATAACTGGTGTCCATTGATTCCGAGTGCCGAGGAAAAGGATATTTGTAATATTTCCTTACTTGATGACTTATGCATATATTTATGACTTGATGCATAATACTTATTATTTACTGAAACTATTCAATTTATATTTTCTTTATAAAAAAGATTTCTCTTTAAAAAAAAAACTCTCTTATAAAATAGTTGTTTCATTAAATAGTATGGAGATGGTATACGTATGATTTAATATCAGCTTGCCATGAACTCGGGAGGATGTGCAATATTATGTGGTTCCGCAGAATATTAAAACCGTTTCTACAATCAGTAAGAACAACGTCGAGCGGATAATATGCCACCGGACTCTCTTCATAAAAAAATTTCCCTTTTTGCTAAAAAATAACTGAAATAGCATATTTATTGTTGTTAATCATGGTTGTTTTATTTTTAGGTCATATTTGTTATCAGAACTGACTACAATCTAAAACTTTTAAATTTAAGTTAACAGTGGAACGGTATGTCGATAAGAACACATTGATTTAATATTTAAAAATAAAATATTTTACAGCTTTCTCGTTTCTAATTAAAAGAAATACGGTTTTCTATAACATGTGTGAATTAAATTTGTTTCAAAATTTGTACATAGTTTCCTACGTTTACTTTGTAAGCTTTTACCGCTTCTTTCGTTTATCTCTATTTGACATAAATATTAAAAAATGTCACTGTTTCTTTTTTAAATAAAGATTTTTAGATATTTTTCCAGAGAAAGGAAACGTAAAATATTTATTATCTAGTATTTCATAATGAAATAATGTGCATAAAGGTAAAGTCAATTGTAGGAAATAAATTGTTTCAATTCTACAAAAGTCTAATTAACTTTCAAATGTACTTCTCCAGTGAATTTATAAATATAGTATAGACAGAATTAAAATTGACGGCGAAGTAAGAAATATCTAAATATATGAGATTTTTTATAGAATTGATTAAAATAGGCGATGGATTAGAATTTCATGACTTCGAAATATTTTTTATTTTGATTGTTGTGTTTACATTACCTTATTTGTCATTATATCTATGCCTTAGGTTATCATAATAATTTCTCTCCTTTTATGGTAAAAAAAGACAAAAATTATAATACATTACTGTTTTATGGTTTGCGATTGTTGTATCTGCCGTGCACGGTAATTATTCAGGCGGCAAAAGCCAGTTGCTGATGGTGTTCTTAAACGGAGCTTAAAGTCGGTAGCCGCTGACACGCAGCTGGTTTGTTCAATCACGCGATTAATGTTTGACTGATAACCTCAGGCTTCTATTCTCACCTAGCCGATTAATGCAACTGCTAAACAAGAAACTGATAGGAATAAGAAGATTTCTCGCAAAAATTGTTTTTTTTTTTATTTTATCTTTTTATGAGTGTAATTCAACATAAATGATAATGTACTAGACGTATTAAATACTGAAATACAAAAAGTTTGTTTCCTGCATAATAACACTAATTACATATTTATTCTTTAAAGAATAATTTACTTAAAAAGGAGAATAACAAAATGTTTTAATTTATTTAAACGCATAAAGAGAATTTTGCTGATAGCTTTATACCGTGCAGCATTAACAGTGTTTGGTAGGTTTCAATATTTTATTTTTAGTTTTAAGAAATAAGGATAAAAATATTCCTAAAGCGCTAAGAAAACTTTGATTTGATTATAATTTAGAAAGCATTTGGTATTGTTTTCTTGCCATGAGACTTAAATTTACAACAAATTAATGGGAGCTGTAAGATTAAATTTTATACATAAATTACCAATAAACTGTAGGAAGGGGACCAAGCAGGTTTCCATCGGGGTAATCTAAGGACATTCGTAAAAATTGCAAACAGTACTTGAGGAGCAGAAAAACAGCAATAAATTTGTCCTGACCGGATTATAAAGATGTTCTAAATTGGACCACGCATTGCAATTCCAGCAACAACAACAGTTGATGCAAGTCTTTCCTTTCACAAATAATTAAAAATAATTGAAAATATTGCCGAGAATACAACTAAAATACAGCAATCAAAAACCTTTTGTTGAAACGAGAGTTAGGATGGGTAAATTAATTAATACCCGTACATAAAATGTTTCTTATCTCAAAAAACAAATGTTATGTAGTATTCACGACATTGGTCTGTTCCTTAAAAGGTATCTGCGTTTACTGAAGAACTCGTTTTGATGTGTAACTTAACAGTTGTTACAATGAATTTTATTTGCGATAAAAATTCAGTACTTGGCATTTAAAAATCCAATTAGGACTTATATTTTTAGTATCTGAAAAAAAGTATTTTTACGAATCAAAAAACTTATATATATATATATATATATAATTTAAAAAAAATAATAATACAGATAGATAAAAATATGTTGAAACCTATTAAGAGGATTTTTTTAATAAATATCTTCTAGTAAATATAAAATCTATGACAAAATATTAATTTTTCTTTCATAAATAAATACTAGAAACTTTAATTTGAAGATGGAAGTAAGTAAAACAGCTATTTTTTTTTGTTTTTCATTTAAAATCGTATCCATATTTAACATAATTTGCAGTGCGTAATCATTACGTACATAATTTTACTGAATAAGCGTAATTAATAGGAACAGGGACTGAATAATTGTCACTGAAATCGATAATAATTAAAAGAAAGATATACAAAACAAAGATATGCAGTATGTACAATATGCTTATGCAGCTGCTTTTTGTTTTTGTCACTATTTACACAAATTATTTTAAAAAGTAGGAAACTTTTTAGAAATAAAATATAAAGTGAATTCTTTGATAAAAATTTCAAATGTTTCACTGGTTATTCTAAAGCAAAAGAAATTTATATAAATTCATCGATTTACAAGTAATAATGTGAAGATATTTTTCGTACCTGAAAGGAATAAAACGCTGATAAAAAATTAATGTTATTCCCTTAAAAGAAGGTCATAATAAAGCCACCTGCATAATCCATAACTGATATCACTACGTATTATAAGCTGAAGGGACTAACTTGATGTATTATACCATTATTCAATTATTTATTTTGCATTATTTTTAAGACAATAATGCAAAAGGAGTTGTTACATTTTACTTTTGACCTAACCAGTATGAAATGTAATTAATTATATTATTAAAAGCGTTAGATTATGCATTTCACTCTATTGGAAGTATGATTGGAAAAAAAACACTAAAACTATCCAAGAATATGGAAATAATTTAATTCTTTTTTCAGTAAAACACATGAATTTTTAACTTTCGTATAAACTAATTCAAAGAATCAGATGCGAATTATTATATTTATTTATATGACAATTTTAATGAGTAATTAAAGTAATATGAATATTAATGATTAATGGGTAATAATAAACTAAAATACTCTAATTTTCTTATATCAAGTAAACTTTGAACTTAATAGGAAATAAGTGATGAACACTTTACTGAAAATCCCTACTGTATTTGAATTGAATGCACATTTACACTAAAAAAAATAATCATAAATTTTGTTTCGTTAATAATATGAAACATTTAATGCCAAAATACGCATTGATTAAATCGAACCTCTTACAAATAAATTTTTGAATGAAAAATATTTTGAAGTAGAATTTTGTAAATTTTTTTGTCATAAAGTTTTTTAGTACAATAAACTACTCATCAATCTGGTGAATGGTGAGAATTGTTCCTGATTAGATATTATAACGGCTGTTCAGTGATAATTGCTGGACCTCATACCATGATCACTTGAAAATAAACATTTAATTCGAAATGAGTGCTCAAGTAACAATAAGTGGGCAGTGACAGTGAATGCAAGACTTTATTTTACTTACTATTTTTTGTTCTGTTTATTTTATAAAAAAACTAAATTAATGACAATATTTTAGGGATGATCGCCTTGAGACTGAACAAGGTCGTAGTAAGTAAAAAAGCTAAATCATTGCTAATTACTAAACTCTTATAACAATTGGTAGAAAAGGTTCTTTACAGTTTTCTTTATAGGTTAATCTATCTTCATTGTGATTACAGGTACTAAAAAAAATAAGAAAAAGTTATAGTTCAGATAATAGTTATTCATTTATAATGGTTTAGCAAAAATCATATGTGGGATGGAAATGGCTATTTGTACCTCATATTTAAATGAATTAACGTAAAAATTAAAATATCAAGGTGACAAAGTTAATTTGGAATTTCCGAAGTTAATTTTTGCTTGCGAAGATAATAATTCCTTATATAAAAAATATTCATCTATAATTTAGAATTAATGGATAAATAGATACATCTTCTAATTATAGATACATAACATGTGATTAAAAATATTTTATTCCAAATCAAAATACAGGGAAATTGAAATTAAAGTTTTTTTTTTACAAAATAAATCTATAATTTAAAAAAAAGAACTACTTTTCAATTTCTGATTATTGTTCCTTGATATAAAGAAAACTTAGAACTGCTGTAACTTTGTAATTCAAAATTCATGCGTGAACAAGTCATATATTTAAAAAAAAGATGTATTGGTATTATAGTTCGAAATCTTTGTGACCTGTAATACAAAAATAAAAAAACACATAAAAGTATGTTTTTTATGAAAAGAATTAAGCAAAGAACACCTGGTCGAAATATTATGGAATTAATAAGAAAATAGGAAAGACTTCCTAAAATAAGAAACAGAAAGGGAATAAAGAATGGATTAGGAGAAATAAGGAAGTTGAGTAAATAAATAAATCGTTTACTATTATCGAAAGTAAGGTCAACCGTGCAAAACGAGATCAGAAAGAGCCCAAACAGAGTTAAAATAGGGCTCCGTGAGGGTAATGCAACAATGATTTTAAAGGAGGGATGTCTTTTGTCGCGGTTGGTATACACGTGGCCATGGAAAATCTGTTGACATCACCTCCCTCTTCTATTCATTAAATTGAAATTGTTGTTTTTCCCTCTGACATTGCTTTACGGAACAAAATTTTAGTAGTTTTTACTATTTTTCAGATAATTTAAAGTAGAATATGGTAACAGAAACTCTTATCAGAGGGGATTAAAATTTATTTTCAACAAGTAATTGAGGAGTGACTTAACGACGTCTAAAACATTACAATTATCAAGTAAGAATGAAAGTATCATTGCTTATAAATAAAGAATTAACAATGTAATATAGTTTTCTACAGAGCTTGTTCGGTTCTACAATTGAGGAAGAAATAAACTCCCAGTTTACTTCAAAAACTAAAATAAATAAACAAATGGTGGTTACTCTAATTTTTAAACGAACTAAAATAGGCTTACAATTGATAAATAAAAAGAACAATTGTTATAATTTTCACTTTAATCAAAATTATAAAATATTTAATTCTACAAAATCTGGAAAATCTTAGGTAGGATCTTCTCTAAATAATACAAAAATATCTTCTGCTTTCTCAATGGTACATACTTAGAAATAGAAAAAAAAATTGGAAATTGTAATTACGGCTTTTAAAAATTTCCCTTGTAGATTTACATAATGAATCCAAAGGAACAACAAAAAGTACTTATTGTCTAAAACCGGAAAGCTGTCTGTAGCGGATAACTTATAATTGATGTAAATATTTTCAAACACTAATTTCTTTATTCAGCTAAACCTACCACAAATAAAAAGAGTTGTGTTACTTCAAAAACTAAGGGTAAACTAAGGGTATACATAAATTGTTAGTAATTCCAAACAAATGTTTTCTACACTTTTTCACAAGTGCCAAGCGATTTTAAAGCGATATTCGTATCACATTTTTTATTACTCTGCCACAAATCAGTTAGTATTTGCCATCTTTGGACAAACAAACAGAAATAGAAAACTGCTAATCGGTTGATTTTGAACGTACCTAGTTACATTTCTAATTTCTCTTGGTCAAAAAACTTAATTAATGAAAACAATATGTTTTAGCAACACAAATAATCATATATTTAATTGTAAGAAACTGCTTAATTTTACTTTAAGTAGTTTTAGGTAGTTCCTGATATGATGAGTAAAAATTGTTTCCAGATACTAGAAAAAATTCTCCAGCTTTCAATAAAGGTATTATTTTTACTATACCAATGAAAGAAGGATTCGAGAAATAATGTAGTACTATTACTCTATAAGTTTAACATTTCATACATACAAATTGCTAAATAGAATTTAAAAAAAAAATACTAGAGGATATTTGAATGTGTAGAAGAGGAAAAACAAAATCCGTTACCGGAAATAGGTGGTACATAAAAACCACTTTTTGAGTTCAGTTTAATTCTAGATTGTAGGCAGGAGGAAAACAAATTAATTGTCTACATATGTTGATTTTGATAAAGTATTTTGCAAAGAAAATTTGAATAAAATGGTAGAATTTTGGTAAATATTAAACGAAGGTATTCAGACTAAAATCCGAATAAAATATTTTATTCAGAATAAGATAGCAGAAAAACAGGTAAAGTAATTTACGGTAGGGAAAGGAATGGATATGGTATCGATTAAAAAGGTAAAAAAAATTAAAAATTAAAAAGGTAAAATGGTATGGATATTAAAAGCAAACTAATCAGTAGGGAGAATTCATGCAAAAAATACATTTTTCTAGTATCAAATATAGATCTTATTTTTTTATTTTTTGACAATGATGAAGGAATGCCATTTACGCACGCCACCACCACGGGGTCTTCGCGGAGTTGTGTCAGGCTCGGACCCGGGCCGCTATCCATCCCGGGCTAGATAAAAGGCTAACAGGCTCCGCCAAGATGTTCTTAGACGTATATGACCTGCTCCATACCGGCTAAACCATCCTCACCGCTCTTCTCTGCCCCGAGACAGGACCCGCAATTAAGCATAACGCAGTCTCGGGGGGGATTGTCCGACAACTTCGGAAACTTGCCATCTTTTCACCCGTCAAATCTGAAACAAAAGGAAGAGCACCCATGCAACCAGGTATACAAAACATTCATACCTGTGTTCACGGATGTGTAAGTGTACATGTACGTGTGTGTTCACGTTCCGGGGATAGGAGTTCCCATACATCATCAACACTCAACACCGCCCACCACCGGCTATGGCGAACGATGGCTCTGCAGAAGGCTATCCGTTCCCCTGACTCCTTCGTGTCTGTGTGTACAACGCCACCCACCCCAGTTATAGTGGGAAAAAGAGTCCCCGTGCATCATCACCACACCCCATCTCCGGAGACGAAATGCAGCTCCGCAGAGAGCTGTCCCCTCATATGACCATTGGCGAGATCTCAGTTAATCCAGTTATCTTCTTCAGTAGTCTTCGACCGAAGCACCGCAGTCACAAATCCTCGTATCTTCTTCCAGCCGTCTATCCCTTGTAACATTGTGTCCGTAAGTTGCTCCGGGGTGGTCTCATCTATCCCCAATGTAATCGTTTCACCACCCAACGGTCACAGTAAATGAAAGTGTGCTCCAGCTGTGCCTCTTTCCGCACAATACAGACAGTTGGACCATTGTCTCCTTTGAAAGCGACACAAGTAATCATTGAAGGCCCATGACCAGTGAGGAACTGGGATAAGTAGAAATCCACGTCTCCATATCTCCTTACCAACCAAGGGTCCAAAACCGGGATAAGGCACCTGGTCCAGGCTGTCACTGACGCGGCATCCCATAGGGTCTGCCAGTCTTCATAAAGACGTGTTACTGCCACATTTTTCCTAACCTCCATTCGAGACCCATATGCGCTGGGCGGCAATCAGTTTTATCGGAGGGACCCCCGCCAATACCCCTACTGCTAGTGTGGAGACTGTTCGGTAGCAGTTTATGATCTTAATACAGCCCCGTTGTTGTAGCGACTGCAGTTTCTTTGCATTCCTCTTTACATCAAAGGCAGACCCCCCCCCCCAGGAACCGCGTACAGAAGCATCGCCGTCAATCCCGCTAACAACAACCGGCGTTTGGACGCCCACGGCCTGCGGAAGCATCACCCGCTGTAGTATTCCGGTAACCTTTCCAGCTTTCTTCAAGATTTAATTTATATGCTTATTAAACAGCCCTGTTTTATGCAAGTACACTCCCAAATATTTCATTATAGGTTGCGTAAGCACAGCTAGACCATCAACATAAACCGTTATAGGGCGGAGCCTCCGTCTGCCTGCTAACGTTATAGCCTGTGTGGCGCCAAGACCAATCCACATTCCACCATCCAGTGGCTAATGCGCCTGATCATGAAATTCGCCGTCAGCTCTACATCATTTTCCGAGCGACTATTGACCATAACCACGAATTAATCCAATATAGATCTAGGTATCAGGAAAAATTCTTAAGATTATTTCTCTTTATAATCATAATTCATGGAAAATATAATCAGGAAGTATAAGGCAATACTAAGGGGTTATAAGGCAGTGCAAAAGCAAAAAAGATGTATCGATAGACTATGAAATGAAGAGATTTTAAGGCGAATTTTAGTAGAACGAAGGTTGTTGCAGAATCTTTTTAGAAGAAATTGGTCTTGCATTAAACCATCTAGGATTCGAAAATTTACTTATAAGTACAAAGAATAAAAATTATAATGTATGACAAATTGTAGAGTATATAAAGTAGATGATTCAGAGCATACAAAGTACATATAGGATAATATGTAGAATTTAATTAATATTAATGATAAAATTAATTTGAAAAGTGTTGAATGAAATGAAAATTGTGATAGAAAACTATTATTTATTTTTTTTCTTTAGAATCAGAATTCTGACGTCCAATTACAGAATCATAATATTAGACGAATTTAATAAAGTACGAATAATGCCAAACCTGAAAGGGATTCGAACTAGAATCTTCCGGATGGATGGAAAAGATACTAACAATTCGTTACGGAATTCGGCAAAATAATGAGTTGAGCGATTTCCTTAATGTTCAGAACATTTTTTCTTATATTTTCATCCAGTTTGGAGACTAACAGAATAAAACCACAGAATTAAAAGAATGTAAATCTACATTCAATTTCTCATAGCCCTTTGTGAATTTTCTAGTAATTTAAGTTTATAAAATTTCAGGTTCTTCGAATATTGGAAAAAAAATTGGTCTAAGCGAATGATGAAATGGAAAAAAACCATTTCGTAAAGCTTATTCATGTAATTTAAGACAAATTCAAGAATCCTGAAGATGTTTTCCTTTATTAAATAAAGAATACTAAAGATTACAGTGCATAAATTTGTACAGAATCTTTTGATTAATTATTTAACATTTCACTGACTTTTCCTCGAGTAAATGATGAAATTAATTTTCTTAACTGTACCGCAAGTTTGAATTAATCACTATTAAAAATATTACAACTTTCCACCAAGAAATAAGGTACTTTATATGCTACAAAGATACTTTCAATTTTTCATTATAATATGCTATTTATAATTAAAATATTGAAAAAAAAATTAATCCTACTAATAAATAGAGTATAACTATAAAGTAAACTATAGAATATGTTTTACGAAACACAAATCATAAGTAGTAATGATAATTTAATGATATTCATTTCAGCAGAAATCTATTTGAATAACAAATAATAAAATTAGTGATTTCTAAGAAAATAGGAAATAGTTACATTTTGAAAGAGTTTTTTTTAAAATGGAGCTTGAGCACAACTAATTTTAAAAACATAAATCTATACCAAGAGCATTATTCTCAAATTATAAAAAAACTAATTTTTACTTTAACGTGCCAATGAAGGGACAAAATAAATCTATATTTCATGCTTCCCATTCCTCTTCCAAAATAGTGCGCAATTTAAAACAAAATTTTACTTTTACTGATTCCTTTTTCTGCACTCGTTAAAAAAAATAAATCCGTAATTAAAATTTACCCTTCTTAAGATATGACCGGCCGGTCCTGTTGTGTCGCAATCTAATATTATCTGACCCGTTCTCAATTGTTTGTTACTTTTGCATTTGATATATTTTCATATGGTTACATGAAGTTTTTTCTGGTTGCTTCTTTAAGGGGGAAAAACTTGTGATGAGAAATGCATTTCCTGACTCGGTTAGACTGAGTTTGCTTTGGTGGAAGTTTCTTCTTGTACGAAAATTGTGATGCCAGCAAATGATATTATCTTGCACTGCAGATGTGAGAAATAT
>JAAAKQ030000001.1:94994-115176 GCA_010016005.3 Zanna intricata | reverse complement strand
TTCGGTCCAGCTACTCTGTATCACTGAGCACGCAAGCCCCCTCACCATCGGCAAGGTCTCATGATTCGTAGAGGGAGCAAATAGTTATATTGGACCAATATTTTTTCTTTATTATCATTTTTTTTTTTGTTATATAAGTTTGGTTAAAATTGGTTAGATGATATCACTTTAACTGAAATACCGTGTTGCTGCTGTTCAGCATATTAATTGGCCAGTTGATTTCCGTACCTTTCTACACAATTTTTAAATGTTCTATACATGCTAGAATTACTTGATTTAACGTGGGTGTGTTAATGTCTATATTGAATTATGTTTTAGATGTACGAAGATGAATTCGTAATTATTTGTAAAAATTTTGAATGGAATGTATAAGACTTTCGATATTGTATAACAGTAACGCAACTCCCAAAACCCGATCATATGTGTGCTATATCTTTGGTTGTTATTTCGCTTTCAATATGCATAACAAGTTTTTTACGTTGAAGATGTATTTTTGCGAGTCGGTCGTTTTTAGTATTTTAACGAATTTTTAACCGTTCAGTTTTTGTAGAACAGATATTAAACCCGTATTAGGGGTGATGATTACACGAAAACACGATAAAAAACATACAAGCTTGAAAACTGAATTTTTTTATCATGATTGATGATTTTACCATAAAGTTTGAAGGTTGTCCTTCAAACTAAGGAAATAGAATTTTGTAGCGTATACAAAATGCCATGCCTAACTGGGATTCGAACCCGGGCCTCGTAATAAAAGGCCGAAAGGCTACCATTCCTCCACGGAAATCGGTGGAATGTTTAGTAAAAATTTAATGTTTAGCATAACCAATTTGGTTTGGTTATAACCAATTAACCAGCAGATTATAGAATAGTAACCGTATGTGCCTTTCATCCGGAAGATTATGGGTTCAATTCTCTATGAGGCATAACAACATCTCTATCTGTCTGTGTTGTACGTCCTTACTCAACTAAGGTTAATTTGTTTTTGTTAGTTAGTTATTAACTTTTTTTTCTTCTAATTATTATTCTTGATCTGACTTAAAAAATTATTTGTTTTTTTTAAATTATTATTCAAACGACTTTATCGAATATAATTAAGACAATTCTCTTTGTCACGTATTTTAGTGTGAAAATTTTATCAAAGTCTTTAAATTTTGATTGATTTTTCCTCCACAAAAAAAGAAAGAAAAAAATAGATCAGTATATAGTAATGGGAGATGTTTCAGGTTATTATAACCCATTATAATGGGATTCATGATATATTACATAAGTGAATAAGGAAATGGAATGATTCACTATGCTTTCCTAATATGTATGCATGTATACATTGATACATGCGTAATATCAATGAGTTGTGAAAAATATGTATTATTAATGGGTGGAATAAATTATCAGTGAATTACTATTTCTGATTCATCTTTTCGTATCTAACATTTCAAATTTGACGCATAATTTCTGAAGAAAGCTAGGAATTCATTTTGCACAACAAGCTAAGTTACTTTTAGTGTATTTATAATTTTAACTTTTCCATTCCGTTAAGTGGTATTTAAAATTCAGCATAACATTTTCATTAATTTATTAATAAGATGATTTACTGATCAATTAAAATGGAATACGTGCGATTATTGTTCCAAAATAAAAAAATAATAAATTAAATTCTAGAATATGTAATAATTTTTTTAAGAACTGCTCTCTTAATAAGGACGTAATTAAGCATTTGTAGAATTCATTTACGTGTTCAATTATGGGGAAATCCTTATTTATTACGATAATTTTTCATACAGATCAATATTTGACACTGTAATTAGACTGTTTAACAATTTATATAGTAAAAGTGAAGTAACTATACAGTAACATTTATTTTTAGATTTGTTAAGATTAAGTTTCCTAAAAAAATTTTAATATACAGAGGTGATTTTTGTCTTTAGTTTGATTTTTATCTTTCTCTGTCTCTTTTCTTACTCTATTACTTAAATCAGTGGATTAATTTTAATGAAACCTACACCGTTGATAAAAACCTTGATTGCTAGAAGTAATGGTGACCTCTATAGTATCACAAATATATACAAATACTACAGCTCCCCGTCAATCAGTAACTGTTTCTTTTCTCCTTTTTTTAATCTCAAACTGGGACATAAGATTTTTTCTTTTATTTTCAGTATTTTTGAACCTTATTTTTAGCATATGTTTTATTACAAATCTTATGTTCTAATTATAAGTTACAAACGGTTGTGATCTCAGAGAATATTACATAGGAGCTCCTCAACTCCACCAAAGAAAAGTGTGTTTTTTTTTTTTCGAGAATAATTATTGAGTCGAATCAATAATTATTCTCGATTATTTAAACATTACGCTGTTTTGTAGATCACGACTCCGCCTCGCTTCTGAAGAGAAATGGAAATCTCTCATATTTTTGCATACGTTGCATTTTACGGAAATTTTAAACGAAACAATTACTAACGGATTTTTTTTTAAAGCTATTAACAACTATTTTTATTGAGTTTAATTTAACGACATATTGTTAATCTTCGTCAATCTTCGACATTTTGGTCTTGTATACAAAATTTACAAACTGAAGTACTGTCACATTTTTAAAAAGATTCGTAATAGTTTATATAATACGATTTAATTAAGATCCACAAGCAGCGCCTCTGTAGAATCAAGTTAAAAATAAATAAATGAAATAAAATCTCAGATTTGTTTTGAATTGATGTTCTTGACACTTATGGTTGTTCCCAAGAAAAGGAAAATTAGTTTACAATAAATTTACTACTCGTTGCCTCTTGTCTACAGGCTTTAACCAGCAACACTCTCAAACGTAATTGCACTATTGTATTGCGGATATCTTTGTATAAAATTTTATATTTTTAAGACCCTTGTGAAAATATTTTATTCAGTCAAACAATAAAGGTTTACAGAAAAGTTGGTGTTCTTTAAGAGTTACAACGATTCTCATGAAAATTCCTACACTTAAAGAAAAAAAAATTAGTTTCCTTTTATATGCAGTAGGTTATGTGTCTAGAGAAAAGTTTTACGATGTTTTGATCCTCGTGTTTTAATTTTTTAAATTTTGTTTATCTTTTTCTAAAGCTAAATTCCCAAGTACTGTAATTCCGTTATCCTTCCATGTGCTTTTTTTTGTTTTAATTATTCTCATTTTACTTCTATTTATTTATTTTTTATTACGTATTTATTGTTATAAATATTTCTTTCAGGTGACAATAACTCTAGTGTTGGTTACTCACGAAAAAACCTTCATATAAAGATGGCACGAGGGCTATCTAATAAAAGTAAGGTCTTTAAATATTGCGCTGTTTAAAATAAAATCTTTCGTAATATTTATATCACTTATTAAGCTGTACCTGTTTATCTCACGTTGATAGAAAAATATTTGCTTATATACTTTTTTTTTTATATAAGGTACATATTTTTTTTATATTTACCTCTGTAAAAATTCATAGGAAGATTGTTAATTTAAAAAATTTAAATGCTACGTATTTCCTTATATTAATGAGATAAAACATCTAAAACATTTTGTGATGTCTAAATTTAATCACTTTTTTTTTTCTAAACAATAGCCAAAATCCTGAATAAAATTGAATTTTAATTATTTTTAGAATACTTAATTTTTAAGAAGTTATTATTTTTGGTTTATCGTTCCTTTTATTATAGAAAACGTGCCATAATTAATTAATTATGAAAAATTTAATTTTAATTTTCTTGTGATAATATTTTACTAATAATTACATTAAAAATTTAATAATACATTCTTTATGTTAATTAAATTATAGAATTATTTAATCACAGTTTGTAAATTATATTTATTATGAAACAATTACATTTTGTTATGATTAGAGGCCCTTAATAACCTCGTTTGTACATTTTGATAAAAAAAAAAACACTAATGCTTTGCTTTCGCATTATATATATATATATATATATACACATATGATTTTTTTATATGTTTATTTTTCGCTTATTCCTAGGGTGCAGAATATTCAAGAAGTTTGTCCCAAAAAAAAATCTAATGTGGACAGCGCATGACTTATAAGAAAATCTAAAAATATGATGATTCTAAATTATAATTTTCAATTAATATTAACTAATTAGACGTTTCACTAAATCTATTATCCAGACACTCCGCAAGCGGAGGTTCGGTTTATCCCGGAGATCCAGAGGAGACCTCGATGGGGGGCTCCTGTTACAGGGCCCAAGCTTGGGAGAAGTAGTTTTATCTGCTGCACGGCACATCTCAGCGGCTGATGACAAGCCTAACGGTGGTTCCAGCTTTTGTGTGGAGTGCTTAAAAAAAAAAAAAAAAAGTATTGTAAAGCAACCCACCGGGCTGGTCTAGTAATTAACGCGACTTCTCAAATCAGCTGATTACGAAGTCAAGAGTTCTAAGATTCAAATCCTTGTAAAGGAATTGTTAAAGGATATACTTTTGTACGGATTTAAATACTAGATCATGGAAGTGGTTGATCTGAGATTTTACAAATACACTTCATCATTCACATTCATATGTATCATATTCATTCATCCTCTGAAGTAGTACCATACAGTTTCGTTGGCTAAACAGAAAAAAGAGTAATGTAAAGCAATACCTAAGGATATATAAGTTTATTCAAGTGTGCTTGAATTAAAGGGATAAAGTAAAAAAAAATTATGGCGTTTGTTGATCTTTTAGCAAATAGAAGGGTGTAAATTTAATTGCTCGAGAATTTTATCTGAAAACTTAAGAAAAATGTAGTTATATATTTATAATCTACTAATTGATAAACTAAATATTTAAATTTATTGTCTCTCTCGCTATGTGTATATGTGTGTCTATTGTGTATGTTTTTTTTTTGTTTTTAGATTTTTTCTTTTAAGCTGAATATATATTTCAGTTTATTAGAAGTGTATATCTTACATTTTGTACAGATAAACACTGGGAATAACCGTCAAAGTTGCTCAAGAATAAGTTAGTTTCTTTTAAAGATAAAACAGAAATTAATCGTTGTGAACAGTATTACAAAGTGAATCGAGCACGTGCATAAGTAATGACTTGTAAAGTATCCGTCCGATCCAGCTTCAGTTAGTTTGAGGCAATCGATTTCGATCCCACAGTGCCTCATTATGCATCTTAATCATTTCCTCAAGTGGGAGCATTCACACGGTCAGATCGCGGCTGCCAGCCTTGTACATCCGTTCACATCTGATAGCGTTTGGACCTGCCTCACTTCTCACTTCCTGGCATTGACACTCTCCCACCCTTTTGGCTACCCCTCCCCCCACCTTTGTTGAATTTTAGATAAAAAAATACATTGTAGGTGGTCATATAGCTATGGCCGCGCTTTTTCTTATCAGAATAGCACGATTCATATTTTGATAAAATAATGGTAAGAGGGGGGAAGTAAACATATTATAAACAATTTTAATACTGCAAGCACTTAACGATATACATAATTTTGTTAAAACATATTTTTAATGTGATAAGGATGATAAAAAAAAGTCAATGGAAACAAACTAGATAATTAATATATATAGCCTGTATAATAATAATAATAATATAAAATAAACTTCTTGTTATAATAACAGTAATAAAAAGCTATTTTAAAGCTTTATCGTGGTTATTCAATTGTAATTTTTAACTTTGTTTTAATTATGCCTATATATATGAGGGGTCCGTGTTTTTTGTAATATTAATTTATTTAATCCCAACCATTATTCTCCCATAACATTATTCCCTATCCTGTTAGAACTGTAACAAAAATTCTGCCAGAAATCTGATTCCAAAGAAAATGTAAACCTTTCCGAAAAAATTTTGGAAAGCTGGGATTCCTTCGATGTAGGAATTAGCGATGTGGCTTCTCGAGTAGCCGTCTACCTTTGCCAAGTACTTGATTACTGTATTTCGATGTAAGGATTGTTGTATGGTTGTCCTTATAGGACTGTATATAACAGACTGTTACAGAATATATGGTTATTGTTAAATGTAAGCGACAAATTACCGGAAATACTGGTTTATAATAAAATTCATCTGTATAAAATTGACGTTCATTACTCTTTTGTTTTCATTGTCGTGCCATTTTTCGATACACGAGTTCTACGTATGGTTTCTTGTGTGATTGAATGGTGATCCAGTATAAGCGGAATATTACGGGTTATTATTTTTTGATTGTCTATATTATATAGCATTGCGACGTAAATTTAAAGTAGCACCAGAACTAGTATATTGCTCATATAATCGCGGAAATTCTGTACGATTACAATCAGTATTGTAGTTTGTTTACAGAATGGTTGATTTTCTTCACTTTGGATAGAAACCCTTTACATTTCCGCTTTTGTTCGTTTATGTATAAATCCATTCCTTATGTATGAATATAGTCATTCTTTGTAGAATATAATCGCTTTTGTTTGGTCAAGTATTTTTTTTCTCAATTTACTTTTCTACCTGATAGATTTTTACAGCCATTTTGATTTGTTTTTCGTTTTAGTGGCAGGGTTATGCTATAACCCCTTAAGGTTTTTTTAAAAAATCATTTGAGTGTTTAATTAGCGGCTTTTTAGACGCTTTGACGAGAATTCTTTATACGGAATGTTGATTTCGATTAATAATAATCGACTTTCTCCTAGTTTGTTCCTTCGCAATCCCCAAAAACTTATTTGCTAAATAAGTATAATAAATAATAAAAATCGTTGTAAAATCTGATCTTTCTGAAAAATATCTGTCTATCCTAACCAATCTTATCGATTTAGAATTAGTACACTTGAATTCAATGGCTTTCACTTCTTAAAAATATATAAACATCGTCACTATTACCTGTCATGTAATTTCTATTTTTTTTTAAATATTTTCCAGCTGCAATGGCGTTTTCCCTAAACAATTGTGCGGTGTTTTAGTCTGGCATTTGGTAACATCTGTGTAGCAGAATAGTAATTGCAAATAAAATTAGAAATCAAAATAAATGTATAGTATATTACTTGTGTGTTACTTGTATTTTACTTCTATAAAAATTGGAGTTAATTTTCTTGCAGTATATTACAAAATATATTACATAAAATTACTAGAGCCTTGTTCATATTTCTTTCTAATAAGAAAATAATTTTCCCATCAGAATAATCATACCTATACAGATAGTAGAAACACTTGTTATATAGAGGAAAAAGTAGATTTGTATCCTTCATGACTAGCTTGTTTTGTAATTTTGTTTTAAGTTTAGTGAGGGTTTTTGTAATAGATTAAATTTAGAATTGTGGTCACTTTTTATTTTTAAAGAAATTTAGTTTACTATAGCCTAAGTACTGTAGTTAAGTTTACTCTTTATTTTTTTGGGAGTTAATATGAATTAACAATTTATCTACTTTGCTTTTTATCAGAACCGTAACCGTTTTGTTTATTCATCATTTAGCATCTTCAAAAATTCCTGTCTATACTTTCTTGCCACAGACTGCAAGCCGTCTTCCGCCATCCTTTCTCCTTCGATAGCTAATTTAACAAACTTATAAATAAAAAAAAAAAAAAAAAAACTATTAAGAACTCCTCGTCTGATTAGATTTTTAATATTATGTTACCATATCTGTTATAAGAATTATAAAAAAAAAATTAGGATAGGATAACCTTTTACTAAAAAAAAGGTGAAGAAAACACTTAATGGCAAGATTCTGTAGTCCGAAAATAGTTGGGTATAATGGAAAATTTTATACGGTACTTTTTTCAAATTGGATTTTTATCTTGTCACTTACAAATAAATAAAAAAATTTAATAAAATAATTCATTTATTCGGATTAATTACATGTTATTATTTTGCTTTTTTGTTATTTGTCTTTTTAGTACCAATCAAATTATTTCTCTGAAGTATTTCTAATGTATTAATTTTCGTATATGTTTATTTATTAAATGATATTCAAATCTGTTTTCTTTTTTTATTATTTCCATGCCTCTTTCGTATAAATTTTAACATTTTATAACTATTTTTCCCTGTTATTTTATACTTTTTACATAAATCAAAAGTATAGTACATATTTTTAAAATGCTCTATTCAGATACTTATGCTTCATCTTCAGAATTACACCAAATTTACACAATTTTGGTGTTACTCGGTGGGAGAAAATGGCTTACGACGTCTGCACTCTATTTTCTTAGTATTACTATGTACCATTACACAGTTTACCGTAGTAAACTATGATAAAATGAAATCATTTTTTATTATTTTGTCTGTGTGCTTCAGAAAATAGTTTAGTGCCATGAAAATTGATTAAGACCTTTTTAAATTGGTAAAGTAAGACGAATATACTGTCCAAACACAATCCTTCTCTTGACGTGGTCGAGTAAAAATAACAATAATTTTCTGTTTTTATTATTCTTTGAGAACTTTATTTATAATTTTAAACTATAAATTTCCTTCTGAATTTTTGTTTTATTTTTATCTATTTTCGTGATACTATTTAAAAATTGAATTAAAAATTAATCTGATTATAAATCATTTTTCTTTTAAAAACAAATGGTAAATACTAAATTTTATTTCAGTACGTGATTATAGTTGCTTATTCAAAAACAGACAACTATTTTGTTTTTTAAAACAAGCTTTAAAATTCATTGAATTCATAAACTAATCAAATGCAAATAGCCTACTTTCTTAATAATTTTAAATTATTTTTTGTCAGTCATATTCCTTATTTAACTTTGTTTCAGGTCAGTCTCATCACTTCCGTGCGGTAGGACTAGGACAAAGACCTTTTTTGGATACGTCTTTCTCGACACATCTTAGGGAGTTGGAGTCATACCGACGTAGTAAAGAAGAGGCTCCTTCTCCAAATCCACCCTTAGTAACACCGTGTAAACTACCTCAAAGCCAATGCACCCCGTTACAAGGTAAAGCTGTAGATCTCAATAAAATTTTACTAATATTTTTATTAATTATTTTTAGTACTTAATGCTTTTTAAAAAATTTATTTTTTCGAATTATAAAAGTAAATTGAAACTATTTTTTTATATGAATTAATTTGGCCCAATTTGAAAATAAACACACAATTTTTATTCACTATTCAAAAGAATGTAATTCTATACAGTAAAAATGTAACATTTCAAAGATGAATTTTGCATTTAAAAAAATTCAAAATTGTGTTTTTTTTGCATTAGTCTGTATTTCTGAAGATGGATAAGATTCTATAATGTGATTTCCTTTCCAAAAATTATTTTACATGTATTATTTTTTATTTTTCTCCAAAAAATTATTTTCCGGTACGGTTTTAGTTATGATTAAAATTATTCGGTGGATTATACGAATACGGAAATACTTGTCATTTTCTTTTAAGTGATGGTATAATAAAATTTGACTGTAATAATAACTTTGTAGATCACATCACGAACAAATAATTTATTTTTATATTAGATTTTTCAATTTATTTTTCTTAAGTTGAATAAGTCATTTATTTGGAAAAATCTTAAATCTAAATAAACAATTTAAAAATGTTTATCACCTGATTTAAATAAATTTATTTCTCTATAAGCGCACGTGCACGCTTACACTCGTACACATTGAAATGTTTATTAACTATATAAATAATGTTATTTCAAAAGATTTCAATAAAAGGTGATGGTTCTCAATTAGTCCCGTATGTATTTTTTTTTTTTTTATGTTCAAGCCGTACTTTTCACCAGATATCAATGATTTTTATAATTTCCTGATAATTTTTTTTGAAAGTTTTTTCTAATTAACTTACATGGATGATTTTATTTTTATTTTATATTTAAATTTAGTTTAAATTAATTCAACTAGTGAACAATAAGCAACCTCTCCCCGTGGTATAATCAAATGAGGATGATATGTACAGGTATTACATGTAAATATGTGAAGTCTTGTACAGATTTAGACGATCGCTTCTGAATTGTATGATTAATTGAACGTAAACCACCAAAGTACATCGATATCCGCAGTCTAGTATTCAAATCCGTATAAAAGTAATTAACTTATACTAGGATTTGAACCTCAGAACCTTTGACTTGGAAAATCAACTGTTATACAGGCGATTTTGAGACGAGAAGTTTATCACTTGATCAGCACGGTAAGCAAAAAAATATTTAAGAAAAAAAATTAAATCAACAGATTTAACGGTGTTAATGTTACTGTAACTGTAAGCCGGAGTACAGTAACTGTAACTGTAAGTTACTGTTACTGTACTGTAACTTTTTTCGTTCTTGTTTTTGCGTCTCTGGCAAGCAGATTTTTTTCATACGGACATTGTTTTTTAGGTAGTTTTTTTTTTCTGTTGAAAATCTTTTTTTTTTGTTTAATTTACCCGGCAAAACGTTTTTCCCAGTAATATAAAAGTTTTTTTTTTTTCAAAATTTTTTTGAAGTATGATTCTGTTACCTACTAAAATTATTCATTTTTCATATCTGAAGTTAAGGGGATGGTATTTGAAAATGTTAATTTAATTCTAGTAAAAGTTGTAATGTGAAAATAAAAGTAATTCTAATGTAATTGAAAAAAAAAACTGGATATATTGCAATACAATATAGTTAATCTCTTTTTTTCCATATTACTATATAATCACTTATTTATTAAGTTATTTTTAGAAGATGAGTAAAATGACTGAAAGTAGTTAGTAAATTCTTAATATCCGTTTTCTTAAATGTATTAATTATTATAAGAAATTATAAAATTAACTTATAACCCTGTATACAACCCTATTATGAATAAATCAAACATAGTAAACAACAATATAAGCGTGAAACAATTTAAGCAAAACAGGAACAGATTTAATGAAAAGTAACGCTCACGCAATTAGGGCAGCTTTGAATAACTAAAGTATACACGTTTTACAGCCAATTAATAAACGACCGTTCACAACTGTACATAATTATGAAACTTCGCTAGTAATTGCAATTAGTGTAAAATAGATAACTGTAGTTATTTTACAATATAACAAATTTGTGTAGTCTATTGTTACGTAATTTAAATTCAGAATTATTTTTCTTCTAAGTAAAAAAAATCAGATATTAATGTTAAAAAGTATTATGTTTTATTTTTGAATCTATCGTATTTCGTAAAATATTTCATATTTATGTGCTCATAAATGTAAATTTATTTCCCAGCAGGCATAATTAATATTATTCAGGGTGTGTGCTGAAATTGAGAAATTAAATTTTTTTAAAGCTGTTCAGCATTTATCAGAATTTCTATTTATTTTTTTTAATTTATACTTTGTTATAATTTACACTAAAATGAAGTAGGAAGGAAACCTTTTATGTTTTTTGATATTACTTTTATTTATGTACTGTACATGCTTATACTTTTACATACAAACACTTTTAGAACCCAATTTTGATTTATTTTATAATGTGTTTTTTATTTTTATTTTATTTTTACTTCTTAATAAATCAGATATTAATTACTTTTTTCTTATTTGTTTGATTTAAGTGATAGATTATGTAAACCTAACTTAATCTCTTTTATATTTTTTCTTAAGTTTTCTTTACAAACGGTTATTTTCTCCTTTAAATATTTTCTTTTTGGAACTATTACGATTTACGTATTTTTATGCGTGTGATTTATTTTAATCAATTTGAAAATCAAGGGACAATCTTGCGGACTATGTTAGTTTCCTGGTTGTTTGCCCTTAAAAAACTGTTTATTTTGTGGCTAGTTATTCAACGTATATTTTTAAAACTAGGCTTTTTTTATGTTACAAATGTTTGCAATTTTAATATATTGAAAGATTATTTCGAATAATAAATTTGTTTGCGGGTATATTTTATTTTAACAGTTTTCATTGATTATATTGGAGAGTAATTTCTTCCGTTATACAAATAATTATTTGTCCCCGGATTCTTACACTTCTTTATCTTCGTACTTATTTATTAGGTGGTTTAATTAAGTTAAACTTAATGAAAAAACAAAATTTTGACAAAGAGTCAATTTTTTATAGATAGGCACAGCACGTTGAAGGGTATTGGACTTACGAAATTTTTACTCGTAGCCAAAATGTTTTGTGTTAATAAAAAAAAATTTCCACTGAAGTAAAGCTTTTAGAAAAATATCTCCTACCAACGAAACTGGAATTCCAAGTTCAAGATTTTTTTCAAAATTTTTTCTTATATATGAGGCGGTTGCAAACATATTCAGTCTTTTCAGAAAATCTTTTCATGAAGTTTCATTGCTTATTACATACCAACCCACCTAAAACAAAAAAAGCCACCAGATATTTCAAATTTATTAAATTTTAATGTTTGCAACTTAAAAATGTCTTAAAATATTGTATGTAAGTATAACGTTTTAAGAAGGAGGATATATTTCAATAGTAAATTTTAAAATAATTTTTTCAAGGTATTATTTTTGTTTTAATACGTCACATATGAGTTACATTAAGGTATATGTTTTTATACCTTAAAGATTATTATCTTAGAACAGGATTGAGTTCAGTTTTAGGAAGCTTTTATTATTATTTATTTATGTTTTTTTTTTTTTTTTTTTTTTTTTTGTGAGTTTTACAATACCGTAAAACGTGGCAGAACGCTTGACGTTTATTCATGAACCGGATTTTACATATACATTGATTTAAACACATTTATTTTTTGTTCAATTACACCTTTAAAGAAACCATCAATAAAGATATCTAAGAAAGAAACTGGCAGGCTTTCACAAATCCTTTCAAATACTTGAAATTCGACAGGAAAAATAAAATAATGTCTTTGATTTCATGAGTAATGAAACGTAGTGTAATTTTTTTTTAAGAAACAGAACATCTGTACAAAAAAATAGGCTAATAGTAGAGAAATATTCAGTGTTAAATTTTTTTTTCAAATTTAGATTTTAGTTTAGAAATAAAATATTGAAAAGATATCAAATAGTTTATTGAATTTCGTTGTAATATCTAAATTATCTTGCGCAATGAAAAATATTTATAAAAAACTGTTGTTTTTTTCTAGGAAGAGCTGAATTGAGTGTTTGAAACTACTTTATTATATAACTAAATGTTTGTACTGATTAGATGTTACATAATGTTATAATTACGTACACGTCGATGAATTAATATTATTTTCATGGAGAAATATTCACATAGAACTATGCGGTTCGCGGGAGTCTACAGCACACGCCTCGTTTGTCGGTTGTACGTAGCTTGCACATGTGATGTCTATGCGGGAGTTGTAAACTCTGATAGAAACTTGGCGGTCCATTGGCGCTTGACTGTATGTGACATTGTCATTAATTAATTTATCACTTGAGTCAGCCGGTAATTATTGAATGTGTCACTTACAACGCCCCGTTTTGTTATTCCATTAATGCCTCCTCTTCTAACCCTCTCTTTCTCTTTATCCCCTCTTCTCTTTTCACAGCATAAACCTTTCTCTCTCATCCCTATTGAGCCTACTTCACCCTTTCTCTGTGGTCTAATCGCTAGGTTGGCAACTTCTACCGCACTCTGTTACTTTCTACCCTTCTATTCTACGATTTGATTAAAATATATTATTTCTAAAGATTGTTCGTTCACACTACTCTCCTTTCTCCTTTTTAAGCCCATAATATAATTTATTTTATTTGTAGATTTTTATGTGGAATTAAATTACTTTTAACTTAACTACCGTTTATCCTCATTCCATCTTTAGCAGCATCGATTACGATTACAGTTTTAATTATGATTACGGATTAATGTACAGTATTTTTAAACTTGTTCTTTAACTTTTCTTCTGACTTTTCTTTTCCTGATAAAATTTAGTCTAATTAAATCTTTTTTACTGCTACACATGTGATATTTATCATACTGACCTCTAGTGAGATTTTTCTCTATATTTATTTTTTGCGATTTTCTCTGCTGTTATTTTTTTCTCTATAGTGTTCATATAACTTTTTACCGTAGATTTAACATTTTAAACAAATAATCTGGATTTAAAACATTAATTTTTTAAAGTAATAGCACCAATGTATTTAAGAATAGATGTAATTTTATGATAAATTATTTAAAATATATAACTTACTGATGTAGATGTTTTATATACTGTATATATAAAACATTATTTTATACACTGCAGATGTATATATATATATATTTATAAAATTTCTTTACTTTATAAAACTTAAACTCTACAAAAATGAAACCGACTATAATTAATACAAGTAGTAAATGTTGATAAATGAATTAAAAATGTACTTAAAGAGGGCTATAAGTTATGGGAGATGTTGCGTCATTGAATATTGTGTCCTTACTTCGAGTGGTATGGAAATAATTAATGTAAATGTAATGAAATAAGTCTCACTTTGCCCAAAGTATTGCATTCTTAATTCCTAATATTCTTAGGTTTTTTCAATTTACTCAGTTATTACTAATATAACTACATCACAATCATAATTTTAGTGACTTTAATGAAATTAAACCACATACTATGCCGGCCTCCATGACGTGAGTGGTAGCGTCTCGGCCTTTCATCCAGAGGTCCCGGGTTCGAATCCCTATCAGGCATGGTATTTTCACACGCTACAAATCATTCATCGCATCCACCTAACGGTGGTGCCGGAGGTTAAAAAAAGCAAACTACACATTATAAACTTTGAAAAATTAAAAAGAAAAAAAACATGTGTAGCGATGTATTTTTCACGTAACATTACAGCAGTCTCCTCGTCCCTTCACTTCAAATGAAGGATTTGAACAATAATTAAAATCTAGAATCAGTGATATTTTGACGTCTACCAGTTATTTCACTGAATATACATCCGCACATTAGTATCTAATATCATGTTTTTATACGTTGTTGGTGATACGTAATACGCATTCAAACCCTTTCATTCATATTTTGTTTACCTGTAATCGACACAGACCCTATCATTTACATAATTAATTAAAGTAGACAAGTTCCTGTGATTAGCCGGACTTGGAACTGAAAGATGATATAGGTATTAGTTTGAACGCACCTGAAGTGTTTATTCTTAATTCTGTTTTTTTTTTTCTCGAGTTTCGAATCAATAGAAAATAATTCCTTTACGTAAGAATTTCATACAAGTAATTATGACGATAATTCCAAATATCTATATTTATGGAACTCATTAGAATATGTGTAATGTGCTGAAAAAATCGGCATTACATACGATTACGCATAAAATTTATTTTAAACATTCAGTACAGTATTACTATAAAATTTATTACTTGCATATTAATAAATAGTAGAAAATAATATTATTATATAACTCTACACTCAGGAGTACTGTTTTATAATATTTTTGTTTGCTAAGAATTTTCAAGGTGATCAGCATTTCATCAAATGAATTTTACTAAGAAAGTAGTTAAAATAAAAAGTCTTTCCGTTCCTGGTCAAGAATGAATCAAAACTTAACATCAATTGAAGCTCTACATAATGCTATGTCTCATCTTAAAATTATCTTACTTAGTTTTACAAATTTTTTATTATCGGCAGCTCAATGCATTCATGGATATTTTTTTCTTTTTGATGTATTTTTCCTTTACAAACTAAAACTAAATCCCTAATGGTATTGGTAATGGTAATGCTAATTAAAAATAATGGAGTTTAAAAAAAAGGTGTGCTGTATAAATTATGATTAATTTATGAACATTGTTTTGAATTACACTACTACCCTACTTGCAATTTACGTTAATGTAATGAAACGTTTGTGTAAAAACATTCATGAACATAATGTTTAAAAACAACCAGTTAGTAGAACTACTAATAGATATTGATTGAATATCTATTGCTTTAAAAGTTTCTGAAATATTAATCTTCTAAATTGCGTTTTAAAGCTTACTGTTGGGTTTAAAGGGTCTAAATTTGATTTTAAGGCTTACTTTTTTAATTATTTACTATATAATAATTACTTCGATGAAATTTATCACCATTACTTCATTACTTTATCCACTTCATTAATAAAGAAAAGAACCCGACTTGCACTACATGCCTCAAATACTTACTTCTTTTTTAATTAATAAGAAGAAAACAAATTTAAATAAAAGCTGGACGAACTTTTTGTGCATTATTAATTTTATTACAATAATTAAGCTAAGAAAATATTTTTAAAACTCACCGTGAATCCATTTTTTGTAACTTTTAACTGGTTAGATACACGAATCAAAGAACGATTTTTTTTTTTACGCAATACGATATTTGTTTTAAGCAACGTTGTATATATTGTATGTAATTATAAGAATCTTAATGACTAAAATCAGATGAAAATTTTGTAATCCTCATCTCATAATACAATATGTACCATAAAAAGTATTCACTTGTTCACACTTCAGCAATTGAAATTAATACAGTCGCACAGGATTACTGTAAGGAAATATTTGGAGAAGCCTGACGAGAGAAATGACGTTAACGTATCTTCACGATTATGGTATTGATTTCTATTATAACGCAAGATTTTATTTTCCTTTTTAAGTTAATTATTATCATCAACAATAGATTCTTCGATCATTAATTATCGAATGGTAACAATATTATGAAAGTTTTGTACGATTACTAACATCAGTAATGCACATTCGAGGGATTAAAATACGTTGAGTGTAAAAAACCAACTGATGGACACGACCTGAAAGAAAACAGGCAAACCAATTTTCAAAAATACTAAATACTTTTACAAAAATTAGAAATAATTTTCCTAAAATTCCCAAAAAAATACTTCAGAAATTGAAAAATGAATTTTTTTAATCAATTTTCTCTGACTGCATTTACTATTTTATCCCTCCAAAATGCAAGTATATTTAGCCTCTAAGTGTCATTTTCAACGCAAGAGCTGGCTGTAGAATGACATTATCACTTTCAAAGAAATCAACTTTAATTAATAATACTGATTTTTCAGATACTTTACATGTACACAGCAATATGATAGGGATAGATATAAAAAACAATAAATTAATTTATTTCTCCTTTCATTGAGAAATAATAAAATGTATTTAGTACGATCAGCACTGGAGCATATTATCCAGATTTGTTTTTCCTAGTCGATCCGACTACAAGCGGAATAGTATAATCATAGTTTATTCTTGGGCTCATCTTCAGGCAGAACAAGGTATTATTAGATAATAACATGTTGAAGATTTTTCGATCATCGGATGAAGTAAACTAAAAATAACTTGCAATTTAATGTTTTAAAAAAATATTTTTCTTATTTAAATTATGACTTTGTATGGTAACAAATAGTATGAAATAAAAGTAATGAATTTGGACTGTTTTATTTATTTTTAAATCTCAATAAATTTTACTTTAATTCAGTTTTTAAACAAAACATAGTTTGTACTTAATTCTTGCTTAGTTTGGAATCTGTACAACTCAGTAGTACTGTCTCATTTTTGTCATTGTATTCCATCAAATACTTTCTTTGTACTTTATGATTTTACTTATTTAGCATTTTTAAATAATTGTTTGTTTTTAATTAAATCCATGCGGTTTTGTTTTGTTGGTGTTCAGGCGATAGTTTGGTTATTTGCTCGTTAAAAAAAAAAATGATAAAACTAAAACGATAAAGTAATGTTTGAGTAATTAAATTGCGGTTTTATTTTACCACTGTTAATGTATTGCTGCACAGTAAAAATTAATACCGTAAAAATTCTCGAACCAAATTTATCATTTTTTTTTTCGGAAATGACAATTGAAAGATAATCTGTTCGATGTATCTGGATTTAAGATTTCACTTCATCAATGATGATAATGATGCAATCATTAAACTATAATCAGTCCATACAAAATTATAATAAAAATTGTTTTGTTTTGACTGCAAGCCAACATCCAATGAAGTAAATTCATTAAGATAAAACAAGAAAAACTTGCTATAACTAAAAATGACTTGCCACTGGTATTATAAAAAATAAACTATCTGCGACGTGGCGCCAGACTTGTCGGAAGTCGTCCTTTGCATTTTTTCACGCATAGGCTGTTGTAGTTTCATAAGAAAGTATTTTTTTCGATAATTTTGCAGACGGTTTATGGTTTCTGGGGAACAACGACCCCACGTACGTAAAAATTTTTTGGTTCGAAAATCTCCTAAACTACTTAATCAATTTCATTAAAATTTAGATATTTTGTAGTAGTGTATCTAAAATTGTACAAATGAAAATTTGATAAAGATTGGTTGAATCGCCCTTCAGCTACCCCAGTTTAAGATTGACAACAGACAACATAACCTCAATTAGAAGTTATGTTGACTTTGTAGCCAATAATGTTGACTTTGTTCTTTATCGTAGTCAATAAAACAACAACATTTCGGTGGAAAAACGCGAAATATCCGGAAATAAAAGAAAAACTTTCATCACATATGTCAGTTTGAGTGGTGATTTTTACAGATATGGTTGTGATGAAAGTCCTCCAAATCGCCATGAATTAAATATCGGGAGTGATGAATTTAAAATTAGTCTTAACTCGGTTCTCTGACATCGTTCTTCTATTCCAAGTAGGACGACAGTAGCACAGCGATTACCAGAAGCATATAAGGATAAACCGGCAAAGTTTCTAAGATTAGTCATAAATATATGGATAAGGACAATTATTCCCAAGATCATACTAACACGACCGACAATTTTCGAAATGTTATCGACAACAATAATTCAAAGTGTAGGTTCAGAGTGTTCAGATACGAGCTATATCCAATACGTACCAGAACTGGTTACATTAAACATTGCTTGGCCATGCTGACATTACCTTCGGATGCGAAAAGATTATCCCCGTTTATAATTTTTAAAAGAAACATCTACCGAATGGTAAAAAATATCCCCCGATATTGTCATATGAGCACAAGAAAAGGGTGGATGAATGACGTATTAGTACTGGAGGGAATTAAATGCGTCTAGTAGCGTCGATTAGGTGTTTTATTACGATAAAACTTCCGTATTTGTAATGAACTATTTTGAGGGCCCTTCGACCAATGATTACCGCAAAATGTGAGAAGGTGGAATGATATCCACTCATTGAATTAATGAAAAGGTACTGGTGGAATGATATCCACTTTTCAACCTCTAGATATTTGCCAAAGCGACAATTTGAATACAAACTTAATAGACATTATACAAGCCATGGCCCTCAAGTCATACGAAATTACATAATCAGGTAAAATTAAGAAACCGTCTTTAATATAAATTTGTAAGGGGATTGTTGCGGTTCGGTCAAAAATCTTGGATGATTTATAATAATTTAAGAAATTTTTTTCTAACGTCTTCGCTTTCATGGAGGACAGTTATTTAGTTAAGTAACTTAAAAAATTATTGCAATTTCACGGATGACATAAACTCAAATTTAAGATAAGATACCTAATACTATTTATAACTTTGGTAAGATACCTACGATAAGTTCTGTGCTTTTAATTAAACATTTACAGTGTAGACTGATTTACTCATATTATGCAAAAAACAAATGATGTTGTACTTTCAATCTTCTGTAGTTTTTTTTTTTTTTTATAATAGAATGCAAAAAGTAACAATTCTTTTTTTTAATTTTTCGATTTTTTTACTTTTTCTAAACTTGGGTACGCGTGTAAGTTGAGTAAATATAATAATAAAGAAATTTTAAATTAATTTTAAATGACCATAATTTATATTTTCTAATGGATTTCAAACCTTTATCAAAATCTTATTAATTACTGAAAACGAGATAAAGTTTAATTTCACCGTAAGAATGAGTTCAGATTTGATTAAAAAAGAAAAAAATGATAGATATTCAATATCCTCTTTCGCCAGTCATGCTGAAAATGCAATTCGATATAACCTATATCTGATATTTCTTTTATCCATGTTGGCATATGCATGTGTATATACTGGCGCGTGTATTCAAGTTTCTTCTTTTTTACAGACCTTCTAAAAGGAGTATGAGATTTTTTTTTTTTTTTAATAACTTATTTTAACAAAATATTTGTTGGTTCATAACTTTTGCATCGTACATATAAAAGAAGATGAAATGCACACCAAAATATTAGTATTGATATCGATATATTGGTGTCGTCCGGTTTACTTCTTCTTTTTTTTTAAATTTTAGTCATAGATCAACTTGGAAATAGAAATTCTCAGTTGAATTTTTTAAGAATTTTAACGGGCGATCATCATAACAGCTTATTATAACCAAATACAAAAAAAAAGTAGGCTTGTTCGTAAAGAATTCGTAGAATAATGGTTGGTTAGGTTTTTATTTTTGTTCTTTGGTGGTTGGGTTTCAATTAACCACACTTCTCAGGAGTGGTCGACCTGAGGTTGTACAAGACTACACTTC
>JAAAKQ030000001.1:54306-67016 GCA_010016005.3 Zanna intricata | reverse complement strand
TGACGTGCTTGGGCGTCCAGAGCGAGGTTCGTCATTGGCATCTTCTTGACCATCTTGGAAGAGCTTGTACCACTTGTTAACATTTTTCTTACTCAGAACAGTTTCACCGTATGCACTGTCAACATTTCAAGTGTTTTGGAGCACTTAATTTCATTTTTTACACAAAATTTGATAGCATTGAAAATTTGATAGCAAATTCGTTGATCCATTTTTTTTGGTAGCAGAAAATCGCCGAGCACACAAAACACTTCTAACCTTTATGTCTCTCACAAACAAACTAAACATGCTATACAACTGAAATTGTGGACATATGTTCAAGATGAATGTACCAACATAACAAAATAAATCTATAATCGAATGTACGTTGCCTGCAAAATTTGAAGTCACCTTATTTTTTGAACACACCTCGTACATTAATTAAATTATTCATTTACATTTTTATTTTACATAATGATTTTTTTTTTTAAGAATCCTCTTGTAAATTAAATCGGCATCTTTATTTTTACTTTTTAATAAAACCAGCCAATTTCTATGTAAAAATATAATGATGGATTAGATTACACGACCATTAATAGTAAAAGTTATTTACATAAGTTAAATTATAACCTAAATCTGTTTATTTCAATATAATTTATTTTACTTTAAGTAGCTAAGCCTGATAGCAGATAGACATCTGGTCTTGTTTAATCTCAGGCTGACCATTCTTGTGACAGTAGTCTAGTCTCAGGCTGACCATTCTTGTGACAGTGCTGTTGATTGAATGAAAATGATTAAATTGTATTGTTAACAAATAGATTCAAAATAATATCATTGTTAATGACTTTTTTCCATTAGTTATTCATAATCCTGTTTATTTCATTGTATTTATTCTCAGATAGAATTAAATAAAGATGTAAAAATTTAATATAAATGTAATATTTAACAAAATTGTATAATGTAATATATAAAATTAATATAAATGTAATTAAATTAAAATGTAATTTATTCACATGTTAGATAATTTAGCGAGACTGAAATAGCATGAAGTTTCTTATTCAAATTCTTAATTCTAAATCAAGCATGTCAGACATTCATTCACAGAAACATTAATGAAGTTAATTCCATTACAAACTTAAAGACTTCCAAAACAACAGTAAAGTTTAAGCTGCAAACAGTTAAGTTATTTCTGAAATATGGCTTGGAAAAAATTTGTTTAGTTAGAGCTTGTTGGAAATTAAAAAATATTAAACAGTAATTTCTGGAACTTTGAACAAGTTAGTAAACACCATCTCAAGTCAGTAAACACAAGAAGGATATATGATTGTAATAATAAACTTCGTATGCAGTTATGACGGCAATGGTGGCACCAGTAGGAAAAAATGAAGCAGGCAGAAAGTATCCATCTTAGTTTTTATCCATTCAGTGCAATTGTTATTGATTGTTGAAAAGTTATGAAAAGATTTCTCGTTAACAAAACATGATTATCGTACTTAAAAAGGTTTCAAAACAATATTTTAATGTTTGGCACTAGGTTTTACTTTAAAACAATAAAAGTTTTGTAATTTTTTTGTAGGCAATATTTTTATACATTTAATATGTAAATTTTTTAATGTAATTTTATATCATTTTAAATAAAAAAATATATTATAAAAGCCTGTTAATTTTACATCTAGTCAGTGCACAAGTGAGTCACATCTGGTCCAGAACTTTGTAACTAAATGTGTAATTCACTGAGTCTATGAAGCACTGAACTTTTCAGATATAGCTTCCTGTGTTTTCTGATTATTCCCTAAACTGAAGATACCTCTTAAAACGTCTTTTGCATATTTCCAGCAGATTACTGTTTTTCAGTTGTGTGGTTGATGTAAAATTATATTCTATTGTAATAAACTGTGTTATGTTTGTTAAAGTTAAAAAAAAAAATTCTCTCTATTACATTTAGTTATGTATACTTCCTACTACATAGCAGGAAATGTGTTTTATAATATTGAGATTGTTGTTGGTGGTGTATGTTCTAAATTTAACTTTATATCATATCATTAAAATAAGCATCTGATTGTTTTTGTTATGTTAAGATATGTGTTGAAAATTGTTCATTGTAATATTTTAGATTTAGACCCCAAAGTATTATTTTAATAATTTTATTATTCATTGTGGTGTATGTGGTATTTTACAGGAGGAGAGTATGAGATTAAAAATGTTTTACCTGGTGAATATCAAGTGACATTAGATCGTGCTTTGGAATGGTGTTGGGATCATGAAGTTTCACCATTAATTGTTAGTTCAGCTGAAACTAAAGGTCCCACTTTTACCCAGATTGGTATTAGTGTGACATTTGTTTCTTCTCATGAGACTAAGGTACTGTTCCATTGTTAGACTAAATTTTATTTATGTATACACATATATTGTCGCTGAATGGCTTCGATGGCACATGGAACCTTAAACCTTTTGGTGGCACTGAAAAGGGCCATTTTTAGCGTTAGCTCTAAGAAGAACTGTTGGATCCAGGAGATGGTCTCTGGTGAAGTCGACTCGGCTGCAGTTGGGGGGTTACAGCTCCTCCGTGGAAATCCGACCGAGCTTTCCCTCAGTGGCAGTTGGGTTGTTCCCACTACAGCATAGTAGTGGACACCCCCAGAGTCCCGCAGTATCGGGTTGTTGTTGGTCATCATTTGCCAGCGTGGCCAAGGTGGTTTTCCCCCAGCAATCCCACACTGCGCCGGCCCTCGCAGCTGCGTCTGTCGCCCATGGCGATGGAAGTTCAGCATGACGATGGAACAGGAAGGTGGCATCTGCATCCAGTGGCTCCCTCGGCAGGGCATCCAGGCCTGCTGCTCTGGCGAGGATGCTGGCATCCATCGGGTAGTCCCGCACAGCTGGCCAGGGAACTCCTTCAGTCTTCTTCCTTCTTTTTGTTCTTCTTCTTCTTCTAGGTCTTCTCCAGGCGGTGGTCGACGACTAAGTGACACTTCATGCCAAGAAGCCTTAATTTATTTGAGCCTGTAGTGGTGGGGCAGCAACTCTGTGGTAGGGCATATGCGCAAGCAGCTAGCTATATTATGGGAGTGCCACCTGTGTACGTGCGTATATATTTTGCACTCCTGCTGACATCTGAGTTGTGCACATTATGTCTGCCGATTTACATTCAGCATGTGGTAACAACTCCCCCTGTGGATATGGGCGCATACTACCCCCTGTGGATACGAGTATGCGGGCACATACGGATCCAGATCTGATGGATCTTGCTGTAGTTGAGTTGTCAGGGCGTAGTGTACAGGTTTGAGCCTGGAAACGTGTACCTTCAGCTGTGTGCCTTTCCTGTCGATTTCATATACTTGCCCTGTTCGTTGAAGGACCCATGGAGCCCTCCATATCGATCATCATGTGCAGGGCCGGTGTGCTGCTGACGACAAACACTTGATCGTCCTTTTCAAATGTTGGTTGCTCTTCTCTGTTTACGAATTTCTTTTGGCGGTAGACCGCCTGGTGTGATGCTGTCTTCTCTCTTTCCTCAGTGAGTTGAGGCGGTTCTTCTGTTTTGGGTGCTGCCAGTCCCCGGTTCTCTTTAACTGTCGCCCAATGAGCAGTTTGTTAGATGGGGTGCAAGTTGCGCGTTAGCCCAATTTCTTAACGTGATCAGCATTCGTGGCAAACTCTTATCCCAGGTTAGATGTTAGACATCTTGTTCGAGGGCTATTCTCAGTTCCTTCTTCACCTCCTCGTTATGATGTCCTGTGGGATTCACCCGTGGGTGGTATACAGATGTAGTCCAGTGTGCGATGTGTCATTGGTGGCATAACTTCTTCTACTTTCAGCTCATGAGCACAATGCCGTTGTCTCTCAAGATGGCTGCAGGATAACCCCAGCGGCAAAATACTTTTTCTTCTAAACAGCCGAAGATTGTATCTGTGTCAGCTCTAAGGGAGGGACAGGCCTAACCTCCACCTAGTGGGAAAACAGATTAGTCGCCACCAATAGGAACCCTGTCCTCCTTCCGTTTCTGGATATGGACCCATTAAATCAATCGCTACATGCCAACAAGCTGTAGGTCTCCGAGATTGTTGATTATCTGGTGGAGGGTTTAGTCCTTGTTTGTAGCAGGCACATCTGCACCCTCTGATGTACTGCCGAATGACCTTCATAAGGACCTGCCAATCGTAGTATTGGTGGATCGTCTGCCAGGTTTTTTCTGTTCTGGAGCATTGTGCTAGTGTCGTATGATAGCTGAGCGGTTGCCAGGTCAGATTTAGACTCCCATGGTCACAGTCCTGTCCTAGTGCTACGCCCTGCTGCCCATATGATGCCATCTTCTTCCACTTTGAGAAAAATTCCTGAGGCTGAATTCGGATCTTGGCGTACTCGTTGGCACTCTGGATTGGCTTCTTGTGCTTCTCGCACTTGTTGGAACAGAAAAGAGGCAACAACTTCCTGCAGTCGGAGTGTAACCACTCCACTCTCTTCTTTGCCGCGTTCGATCAGGTGTAATCTATCTTCATTCCGCACAATTTCAGTATTTTCTTCTTCCATTGGTTCTCTTGACAACAGATCTGGTAGTTCATTCTCCTGCCCAGGACAGTGCTCTAACATAAACTTAAACTCTGAACCAATAAGGCCCAGTGAGCATATTTTGTTTTCTTCTCGGTGGCCTGCTGTAGCCATGTCAAAGCCTTGTTGTCCGTTCTGAGGATGAAAACTCGATCTTCGAGGTATGGTCAATAGTATTTAATTTCCCACAGCAGGGCGAGGCATTCGAGCTTGTTTCTTCTCTGCCTCTGAATGCTTCGTGCTGGCGTACGAGATGATTCTTCTCGCAATACAGTAAATAATGTGTGGTGACAATCATTTTGAAAAAATTATAAAAAATCAAGTCATATTGCAAAATTTTTCTAATGCTCTTTGCTTGTAGGCATGATTTTTTGGAATGGCTGTTGATATTTATTAGAGAGTAATGACTGAAGTAGTTCATTTCACTCAAAACAATAAAAATGTAAAAATAAAACTTTGTTTATTTTTTTATACAAATACATTTGACTTTATTCTGTATTACATCTGTGGAATAAGAATGGAATTGCAAATTCAATATTGTGAAGTAAAAATAAATTGATGTGCATTATTTATAAATAGTTTGGTTTGTTTATTTATATATTTATTACATATAAAAGATGTATGTAATTTTCACACTGGAAGAAACAAAGACTCTAGACTCAAAAAATTATTATTCTGTTTTACTTTTATTAGAAAATTAACCTTCAGCCTTAGTGAATTTTAATTTTTGTGATATTAATCACAAAAAATTGTGTAATAATTTATTTTCAGAAATGTATTGTAAGTTTTCTAGTTCAGGAATATCCAACAAAAGAAAAGTGCTTGATGAACACATTTAGAAAGAATAAGAATTGACTGGTATATTAGACAATTGGTCATCTGATGTTGGATTTTCATTACATATTCTGCTGAAGCCTTTGGTTAAATGGTCATCATCAATATAAGACAGAGCTGGTGACAGTTACTTCTTGCAATGCTTAGTACATATGGTAAATAGTTCAGAATACCTGAATATCAAAGAATTGTTGTCCTGTGTGACTGCTGGTGAACATTCATTTGACATTCAAGTTCAATTATATTTATAAAGTCCACTGCACCTGTAAAGCCCCTTGCTATAATTTTATAGCAATGTAGAATCAAGCATTTCTTCAGGGCGGGATTACCAATACTCCTGTCATAACCAATACTCAGTTGTTATATTTAAGGATAATGCTCGATTCTATACTTTTGACTTCTGTGTTTTTCTAAAAGGATTGCATCAAACTTGTTGCTATGCAGACACCTTTGTTGTCTTAGTAATGCAGGACACAGGAGATCAGCAATTTTCCATCAGTTCATTGTCTGCTACATTGGTGATTGCAATTAGCCCTGTTTCTACAGCTTATGAAATGCAATTGCAAGTTGTTATAAATGATGAGTATTCTGAGAATGATTGTGATGATTTACTTGATAACATGTGATGGTGAAATTATTACCGCTAATATAATGCCAGTTGACACCAATATACCAAATATGAACTCTTATTTTGTTTGATGTTACTGATGACCGTCGAATACCTGTTATCAATTGGAGTGTAAAACAGTTTCTCCCATCAGCATTATGAGAGAGCAAAGGTCGGAGGAATTGCGTGGATCAAACTGTTTTCAGATGGTATTAATGGGTTCAGAGAATACTGGTCAGTGCCCATAACTCTAATTGACTACTTCCAGTCAAGGAGATTACAAACCAAAGAGTACCTGTTTTATGCCCGCTCAACTATAGACTTACATAAAACTCAGCAAAATGATTTTGTTTGTTTGTGGTCACTTACCAAAATGGAGTTAGTAATGTTTTTCTAAGCATTCACCTTGTAATTTGTGATTTGTAATATTCCACTAAATAATATAATATGTCAATAAAAAGTTATGTTTTTTAAATTTTAACAGATTTAAAACTTTTTTTATAATTATATGTTGATACTGTTATTTTCATTTTTTCATAAATTAATACTTTTTGGCGACTTTTTACATCCTTTATAATAAAATGGACATTACCTAATATTCTTAATTTGATTATCATTTATTATTTTGATTTTAATTTTATTTATTATTTTTTCTTTACTTAACATTTTATGTTTAATAGTTTGATTAAATTTTTAAACTTTCTGTTTTATTAAGTTACCTTTCATCTTCCCAGTAACGTTGTTAAAATTAGATTGAAGCCTACTCAAGCAGCAAGTTGTATTTTTTTTTTCTAGGTACATTATAAGTTGTTGAAAAGTGAAGGCGCAACTGGAAAACAAGATGATTCTAAAAAAACAAGTGGTGAACTATTAATTCCTAGTGGAAAAAGTAAAATTTGTGTCTCTGAAATGGGAGAATATGAAATGGAACCAATTGGCTGTCATGGTTACATTGTTCCAAAACTTTACTGGAAGAATGGTCCTATTGTTTTAACTGCGATCTCACATGCATATACAGGACATATAGTTGCTCAACAACCTGTCAATGATTTGATTATTAATATTCATTCAAATGAAGAAAAAACTCAGCAACCGAAACAGTGAGTAATATTTTACTTTGTTAATTGAAATATATCAGTGATACATTTTCTGTAAATTTATTTTTTTGTTAATTTTACATTTGCATATTAAAAAAATTCCCTATTCTCATTTAGAATCTAAAACAGTAATTTTGCTGTGAAAAGTAACCATTTGCCAGGTACCGAAAAATCCAATGTTGTACATATAAAAATATATTTAAACATTTTGTTTAATGTAAACTTTTATATTGATAAATTTGTTTGTCATGATAGCAATCAGAATATCTTCCCTTGGTTTCTTTCTCAGCTATTATTCTTTTTGGGTAGGATCTTAACAATACCTGAAACAGGATGATTTTAGAATTGGAAGTAATTATATCTTTGATTTCATGGAATGTTCTTTCAGGTCTGCGATCCCCAGCTTTTATAGTACAAGTGTAAACAAATTTTTGTTAAGTTTGATTTATTCATTTATTTTTTTATGTTTATTGTTATTGTTTTTTGCCTGTTCGATGAATGTGTGACTCAGTGTTGTGGAATGCTATACACTCGCAGGTGCGTGCGCGTGTTAGTGCAAGCACTCTTTTTGTTTTTTCGTTCTATCGTCCTTCTAGTCAGCCAGCCTTTACCATTGTAGCTAACTGTAGTTCACTAGTTTTTTGTCGTTTGCATTCTAACAATTTTAATAATTGTAACAATTCTCTTAAAGTCTGGATCTACCACCATAGCAAATAAGACACATTCACCGCTGGCTCCTGGATTCACCAGTTTTCTTTGTCGTTCACATTCTAACAATTTCAATAATTTGAATAATTTCAATAATTGTATTCTCTTCGATCTGAATAAGATTCTATGTTGTACAGAACCAGCCTGGCTCCGCTGCTAGTGACTTTATTATTTTCTTTCGGCAACTATATCTGTCACTGTACCATTATCAGTTGTAATTTTTGTTGGAACATTTATCTTCAATATTATTCACAGCGTTACACAAAATTATATTCAGCAGTTTTATCCATGTTTTATTTCTTTATACGGCTGTTGTGCGATCAGTCCTTACTTATTTAATTTCCACTATTAAACTTCAATTGTTGCTGTTCTTCTTCGCTTCTCGTTTGATCACCGTAGTCTTGGATATCTGGATGCGTCTCTCATATATTCAAGCTATACGCCTCGTCTTCGAGTATCATCGCTCTTTCGTATTATGTGTAAATATTGTAAAGTGAGTTTTTTTGTTTTAAGTTTTTTTATTGCTTATTGAAATTGATTGAAAATAACATTAAAGGTATTGTTACATATTTTGTAATTGTAAAGTTATAGTTTTTTTTTAATATATTGTTGGTTTAAAAGGATTTAATAGATTCCATGTAATTTCCGTAAAGTGTATTATTTATATTAATATCATTAACCCTTAGAGGACAAACTTCCGATACATCGGAAGTTGGCAAAAAAACCCTTGAAGACGAACTACCGATATATCAGAAGTTAAAAAAAATCAGTTTTCTAATTTTGTAAAAAAAATTTTTTATTTTATTATGCCCGTTTGAATATTAAAAGATTATTCTAAAACATTGTTAATTTCTATGTAATATTATTATTCTAATAATGGAAAATAGATGTTTATAATTTCCGTCGCGGCAGATTAGGTAGGCACTGCACAGACAGCTGACACTGCGTCATGTAAACAGCTTTAGTGTTGTGTTATGATTTAGTCTTTGTGTTGTAAGGTTATTTTGCAATCATTACATTTTATCTGTTCGATATTTTAGTATTTAGTTATTCACAAATTAATAGTGTCTGTTTGAGGTGTTTTTATTCGTGTTGCTATACTTTGCAATCAATAATTTTTATTTCATTACTTTGTTCAGTAACTAAAACTTATTCATTATGACTATTTTTTTTTAATTTATGGGTTATACATATTTATTTTGTTAGTGTACTTTTGTTTTTATTTATTAGTTATAATTATTTATTTTGTTAGAAACTGTTTTATTACAATTTGAAAATGAGTTAAACTAAATATAGATGGAGATTTATGAAGTAGTGAAATTGATGTTTTGCTATGAAGTGAGTTGAGCAATGATAGTGATTTTGATGTAATATCATATTCTAGTGACGAACCTAATTCAGTCGGTGGAGACAGGAAGTGACCCTTTCTATGATGATTCAGACGAAGTCCCGACTTATGACCCTGAACGTCCGTCCACATTTGGTACTCAAAATCATACATCTGGTGATTCTGTAATGGATAGTTTATCAAGTAAAGATGAGGAAGACGCAGTTGTAACTGGTATGCCTATTTCTAGTGGTATGGGGCGTGGTAGACCAGAGGTAGACAGGTCCAGGGGTGGAGGACATGGTCGGGGAAGTAACAGGGGTAGACCTAGAGGTAGATCTTTTGGTTTTTCCTTAAATAATGTTGTAGGGCCACCAAATATTGAAGAGGAAGATAGTCCATGGGAAGAAATTGAAGATGCTTGTGACCAGTCTTATTTTCCATTGAATGCTGATCAAACATTTTCATTTTTAGAACAGCCAGGACCTAAACACTGTCCACCGCCTGATTCCAGACCTATAGTCTACTTTGACCTCTTTTTCACTGAAATTCTTCTGAATTTATTCGTAACTGAAACAAACCGATTTGCAAATCAGTATTTGGTGAAAAATGTCATGAATCTAAGCTCCACAAATAAATTTCGTAAATGTGACCCTATTAGAAATGAAGGCGTTTCTTGCTGTGATTTTGAACATGGGACTGATAATAAAAAACCAACAATAAAATCATACTGGACCACGACACCTCTCAATCCACCCCTTGGTTTTGTAAAATGTTTAGTTGAGACCGATTTGAAAGTATTTATACATTTTTTCACATTGTAAATAATGAAACTTTGCCAAAAGTAAATTAACCTGGGTACAATCCATGTGCAAAATTTGAACCTATTATGAGTCATACAAATAACATATTTTGACGATATTATTTTCCCAATGAATACTTATCAATTGATGAAAGTTTAGTTAGAACTAAGAATTGTACCCAGCTTCTTCAGTACTTGCCAAATAAACATCATCACATATGGGAAGTTAAGCTGTGGATGTTGTGTGACTCTATAACTAGCTATTGCTTAGGTTTCACTTACAGAGGTAAAGCCAGTCGAGATACTGTTGAGAGGCAGGCAATAAAAGAAAATGGAATCTGTTACGTAGTTACTACACTTCTAAACATGTGTAACAATTTGAATAAAGGTTTCCATGTTGTTTGTGACAACTTTTTTCCTACTATTCCACTCATAAATATTTATTTTAAAATAAAACGTATTATACCAGTACTATTTGAAAAAAAAAGAAAATATTTACCTGCAAAAATAAAAGAAAAGTTTGCAGTCGGACAGAAAAATTACTTTAGAAAATCGTCTTTACGTTTATGTGCTTATAGAGAAAAACCATCACAGAAAAAACCAGTTGTACTCTGTTCATCAAAAGCTCAAGCTGTAGATGTTGAACAAAGAGTGTAAAGTGCGAAGAAGTCAAATAGTAACCATAACAATGCCTATGATCATTTGCCAATATACCGATTACATGGGAGGTATTGATACATCAGATGTGATGTTATACTCATATTTAGATGAAAGAAGAAGTGAAAATACTGGAAGAAACTGGTTTCCAACATTATGGTTGGATAATGCTCAATAATTACATTTTGTACAAACATAATATTTCTGCAAAACCACTCAAAAGATATCGATTCATAGGATCAGTTATTGAAGACATATCAGCTGAGTGGCTTTCAGCATCAAACAGAGATATCCCAGCAATTAGAAGTGGTGATGGAATTCATCTAGCAGGCCTGATAAAGCTACCTGGCAGAAAGGAAAGGTGTGCAGTATGTAGCAAAAAGAGTTTGCAAGAAGGGGGAAGAATGAAAAAATCTAGGATTGCTCATTCAAAGTGTGAAAAGGGTCTTCATGGAATGTGTTACCCATATTACAGTTGCTAAATTATGTAAATAACTAACTTTTCTTATGTAAATATTAGGTTAAATTTATTGGTTGTGTTATGTGTATATACCTTAGTATTTGAAAATTTGGTTGCGCTGTAATGTGAAGAAAAGAACTACTTCAAAAACAGAAAACTGAGGTTTATGTGATGAAAATTTTGAGAATTATTGCAGTTAGTTTTATTTTGGTAAGTTTATTAATATTATTTGATTACAATTTTAAAAAAAAAATAATGAAACTTGTTGAAAAATGTAATTTTAGCTTTTCGATGGTCAAAATTGTAACACTTACAGATTTCCAAAAAAAATTTTCAGAGACTTAAAAATTCAGTTCTTTGTACAAAAATTATTACAGATTCTATCACTGTAAGAATTATAGGTTCAAATATTTTTTTATTAGTTAAAAAGATGAAATTAACATTTTTGTTTTTTTTTCTTCGGTTCAAAGACATTTTAAAAAAAACATTCAGTAACCTTTCATTCATTTATCCAAAAAATACATTTTATTTGTAAATAACAAAAAAAAAATTGTTGAGTTATCTCCAACCAGTAAAATGTTGTGGTACATTAAACTACACAACTACCAAACCTGGGAAATACCCATAGTATTTTTCGCACATGATTTTATTTTCTTGTCCGTCCTCAAAGGGTTAATTCAAATGATTAATTTTTTTTTATATCTTCATGTTTATATTTTACATATTATATCGAGTCTCTCTTTATGGGCCATTAAGTTGTGTTATTATTATTATCTTATTTTTAAAATTTTGGCCATTTGATTTGTTTATCTTATTTGAAGACTTGTTATTGTTATCATTATCATTATTATTATTATTATTTTATGGTATTTTGGTATCTATCATTCTTATAGATTATTTTTATATTACTCAAAACATACCTATAATTATTCATTTTACTAAAGGATGTTTAGTGAACACTTTAATATTATTCATTACTGATGCAATTGATGTGTATTTTAAATTAAAATTAATTATTGTTATATTATTTATGGTATGTCTCTGTCTTATAACTTTGAAGTTACATTATAACAGTCTTTTTCTACCAGAGCATTTTATTGTGATTACCTATTTCATTATCTTTGCATGGCTATTGTGCTAACAACCAGTTTCATAAACTTAATTTCAGTTATTGATAACCAATCTTTTTTACTAAATTCCGCTTCTGGCTTCATTGTGAATTTAATAAGTGCATGTGAATTTGTAGTTGTAGAATATAATTAGAAGAAATGGTTATTTTTAATCCTCATGAATGATGTGTAATAAGTAATAATGCTCCTTGCAAATGACAAGTATGTTATAGACCGGATTCTCGTATTCCTGCGACGTGCAAGTATTTTCAAAAAAATGTAGGTTATGTATATATTTTTTTATAATCTGTTAAGGGGCCTTTTACACCTGTTACAGATTTTTTCAACAGTGCTTTATAATTAAGTTTTAATTTTATTTCATTTTATTTTTTAAATTTTGATGGTGATATTAGTCTAAAATTTACATGTTATTAATTTTAAGTTTATATAGTTTTCACCTGTGATATTAGCTTTAATTTAGTTATATTTTTCAAGTGTAATATAGTTTTAATTTTTTTTTTTGTCTTCAGTCATTTGACTGGTTTGATGCAGCTCTCCAAGATTCCCTATCTAGTGCCAGTCGTT
>JAAAKQ030000001.1:30866-43387 GCA_010016005.3 Zanna intricata | reverse complement strand
ACAACTTGGGAAAATACAAATTAAATATTTAATTTGTATTAAATATTATTATTGTATTGCCAAATACAATAATAGAGGCAGACTGGATGCACACACATTCACACACAGACACAAGGAACCCATAAATACACAAAAAAAATATAAAATTTTCACAATTGCCCAAAAATACACATTCTAAGAAGTACCACAACATGCAAATTTTATATATAGCTCACCAAACAAAGATATAACTAACAAACACTAAATTTGAAAACAACATACTGAATGTACAAACACAATCACAACATAGATTGAATATATTATTCAATTACATACTTAAGTGATTTTCTAATATTTTTTGAGATGGGAAGGTTAAGAACAGTGATACTGCATATTCCACTGTAGAACTAATAACTAACTCCAAAAGAAAACTCATTATTTTGCCAAGAATATCTCCAAATCAATCAGTATTGACACATAAATCCTACTCGACTCTTTTCTCAAACTTCTATTTCATCAATACCTCCTTATTTGTTTTTCCTTCTTATTTGTTTTTAATTAACAACCTCCACAAATAAACAAATAACCTCCTTATTTGTTTTTAATTAGAAAATATATATTTTCTAATTCTTCACTATATTTGTTTTTTTACCTAATCAAAATACTTCTATCACCTAATAACAATGTCTCATTCTTATGTAATACCATCCTTAATCTAACTTTTTAATAAAATGCAGTATTGCTTTTTTCTAATCACCTTTGTGAACTCTGATTATGAGATTTTCTCTTTCTTACCATCCTTCAACGCTTTCTCTTTACTTGTTTATTTTATGATCTCATAAAAATTAATGATAATAGTTCTTAATCTCCAAATCCTACAGTTTCTGCAGTTATATCTTTCTTTCCTTGACTTCTACCTTTTGCTTCTTTTTCTATGATGGCCTCACAATATGATCTCCTTCAAACAAAGTAATCAGTAGTTGTCCTTCACTTGTTAGTAGTACATTGTGTTACTATCTTTCAGGACAATCGAAATATTTATAAGATTGCAGTATTTTTAAATAATATTACTACAAAATAACATATGTTATAAATAACATAGAAAAGATTTATAAACGACTTTAATATTTTTTTAATTTTTGAATAATTTTGAAGATAAAAAGGTAAAAAATAATCTCTTATGAGATAATTTCTTATGTAAGGTTTATCCTTAAATCAATTTATTACAATTAGCTTAAAATATTTATACTTAACAAAAATAAATAATCAAAAAATAAAGTACAACACTGACATAAGATCATTAAGGATATGGACATTTTATACATGAAAAAACAAATTTCAACATATCCTTATTCATGCATAGAAAAACCATAGTAAAGATAAATTATGGTAAGAATACTTGGTTTAATTACATAAATTAGTAGTAAAATTCTTTTTTTTAAACATTTTCATGTATAAAACAATAAACATTTGGCAATGAAATGAAGTTTATTTTGCAGCTCATACAAGTATTTATCTAGTAATAAATCTTACTTTTATTACAATCATGTATTTTGTGGAAGAATTTACTAGACAAGTGCCATTTAAAAACTTTGGATTAATGACAATTGAAAAACAAATTCTTAATTTACTTCAACCTATCATTAGAATGATAATTCAGAGCACAAAGAAATAATTTTGACTATAATTATTGTAATTACACTACAGTAATAATTACTATTAATGCAATGCACTGTCTATTACATTGTGTAGCCAAATGATAATTATATTGCATTTGTAGTAAAGAAAACTGAAGAATAAAATAATTAAGTTGGATTATATAAACAGTAAAATCATGACTATGAAAATAACGGGTACAAGACAACATGTTGATTTAGGGTTATGTTCCAACAAGCAAACACCCTAATGAAGAAGTGGAAGTGTGTTATATTAAAAGTCATGGAAATGGAAAAGAGAGGTTTTATATTAAGATTCATGGAAAAGGAAAAGAGATGTTTTAATGTGATGGGTAACAGGAATGCAATGGTCAGAGAAGAAAAGGAAGCTGAAAAGGAAGAACTTTGTAAAGAAAACTCTTTCATAGTTGGAAACACTATTTGTGAATCAGAAAAGAAGAAGTTATATTTGAAGCTCTCCCTCTGAAGGAAAGAAGTACCAGATTGAATTCATATTACAACAGAATAGATACAGAAATTGTCTTAAAAATACAAAAGTGTATCCAGGAGTGAATTTTAACTCTGGCCATAACCTAGTAATGGTGGAATTACCTGTGGAATTGAAAAGAGTTATGAGAGGTTAGATAGTAACAAAGTTTAGTATGGAAGCTCTCAAGAAGGAATCACAAGGTAGAGAAATGGAAGGAATATTAATTAATTATTGGCAGAGAGAGATTTTACTGAGGACATAGATAAAAAATGTATCAGGATGAAAGAGTCCAAAAAGGAGTGCTAAGAAGCAATAAGGGTTTAAGAAAAGTAATAGAACAAAGAATAGGTTACATGTGTAGTTTACTGAAGGCATAATACAGAAGATGAAAGAAAGAAAGAAATGGAAAAATGACCACAGCAGTAAAGGGAAAAAAGTTATAGGAGTTAAATAATTTTTTAAGGAGGAAAGTTGAGAAGGCAAGAGAGAACTGGATGAATGACAAGTTTGTTGAGATAGCAGTCGTAGAGAGAAGGAAAATTTGACATGATGTACATATATGTTTTCAAGGAAAGGAAGTGCATTAAGAATGGAAATTGAATAAAGATGGAACAATGCCAGGGATACTCAAGTTCTCTGAAGATGGAAATAATACATAGAGGGGCTATATGACTAGAACCCTGGCCAAATGAAGTCAGCCTAGAGGAAGTAAGAATGTGTATGAAGAAAGAAGGTCTACCATATTCTGGAGGTGGAAGTGGAAAAAGCTTCAGAGGAAATGAACAGAAAAGCCTGTGGGATAGATAAATCACCAATAGAAAGTCTAAAAGTTTAGGAAGAAAGGAAGTTGTACATTTGTGTAATGAGATTTATGAGAATGGTAAATTTCCAACAGACTTCTTATCAACTGTGATTATACCAATTGACAAGAGAAAGAATGCAATCAATATGAAGAATTTAACTGAAAGAACTGTAAGTTTGTTATTCCATGCAGCTAAAGTGCTTCTGAGGGTTATGAACAGAGGGGATATCTAGCAGACTTTATAAATCAACTGCTGAATAGCAGTTTAGTTTTCAGAAAGAAAGATATTCACAAAATGCTACTGAATCATGGAAAACTATTGGTGAAAGGTATGTTGAGAAAGGAAGAGACATGTGTATCAGTTTCTAGATCATTAAAAGGCTTTTGATCATGTACAGTAGGGTAAACTAATGGCCATTCTAGGGGTGTTGACTGGAAGAGGGCTAATAATAACACAGGTTAACAAAAATAATAATAATTTGGAACTGAGATAAAAGTAGATGAATTAGATTGTACTTTATAGCTTGATTTTAAAATGAAATCAGTTTTTCTTCTTTACCCTCAGATTTTTAGTTAAAACCTTTAAAATAATGAGAAACTTCTTAAATAATAGAATACAAAAATAATAATAATTGCAATTGAAAATCTTTATTTTCAAACGTTTACATTTATGTTATTTCTTTTTTCTTACTTTCCTCTTGTGTTCAGTGAAGTCTTCTCTTTTTATCATCTGGCAGTACTCATCATAAATTCATTCATCTACCTTGATAACATTGTTATATATAACAATAAATGCTTCCACCAATATATCTTATCTTGGTGGAAGCTTTCTCCTTGTTTGTTACTGAAGTTACCAAAGTTTCAAGGGAAAAAGTCCAAATGAGAATGTAAAAAATGAATTTTGATGACATTCAGCATCCTAAATTTTTGTAGTTCACTAAGAGTTCATTTATAAGCTGATCATGATTTTTAGCTTTTTTGTTTCCAAGAAATCCAGTAACTATATCTTTGAATGACTTCTATGCTTCTAGTTCTTTAGGATTCAGTTTGCTGTCAAATATATTTTCACTGACTAATTTTCTTACCTATGGCCCAATGAATATTCTCTTTTAATCTGGTTTTACTTAATTGTTAAATATTTAAAGCTGTCTCTGTCTTCATCTAATGCTTTTACAAAATTCTTCATCAGGTCTAGTTCTTAGTATAGAAGTGGTAAAATAATACATTCTGTTTCAACAAGGGAGAAATTGATAACATCTACCTTTCATGGGGAAAACCGATTTTGATCAGACCCTAACAGCGTTGTGTTTATCTTTAGCTTGGCTATCCCATAAACACAAGAAACACACATATTTTGTAAAGCCACTTCGGAGACCAAAAAAATACTAAATCGTGGATACCAGTCTACGATCTAGTGTTCTTTGGTGGTTGGGTTGCAATTAACCATACATCTCAGGAATAGTCAACTTGGGATTGTACAAGACTACATTTCATTTATATTCATATATCATTCTCTGAAGTAATACCATACAATGGTTCCAGAGGCTAAACAGAAAAAGAGAGAGACTGAGAAGAAGCCCTATCCCTTTCAGATCAGCAATGATTCACCATGAGTGTTCATTATATTTAATACCTTTTCAAATTTTGGACATACTCTCATGTTTCTTTATTTCTACAGCATGTGCTATTGGTATAAAAGAAAACTTATTTTAGTTATGCAACAACACTGTCTTTAAGCTTCTTTTTGACAAGTCTATAAATAATGCCAATCATGAATAACATATTCTATGTCTAGTTCAGACATTAGCCCCATAACATCATGACAGAACAAACTATCTGTTCTAAAGTATTTCAGTAAATTTTTTTTTGTTTTGATTTCTATAAACTGAAATTTTAGTATCATTGTTTAATTAATTTCATTCTTTAAGATGTGAACCTAGGAGAGTCCTGCAAGTTGTTTTGACAAGTACAAGTTACAAATTAGGTTCCTCAGTTCTGCTTGTGTGATGAGGTTGGGATTCAGCATTTGATTCTTCTGGAATGTAATTAATATCTATTTAAGTTTAAGGACTCATCAGTTGAGCTTTGTGGACAATCAGGAATATCTTTCCAAGAAGTTGGAATAGTTGAAATTGGTAAATCAACACCATGAGGTACTAGTCTCATAGGTGAACATTTGATTATACAAATACTGCTTTTATTGTTTTAATTGAAACCAATTAACATTTGTTTAGAAAAAATAGCAGTCATCATAATGGTTAGTAGGCTCTCACCAAATTATAGGTAGGCCAAAAGGTAAATGTTCCTTTTGCTTTTAACCACTGGGTTAGTTTAACGTAGCACTTGATGCATGTTACATGTAGAGCCCAGGATTTATCTTGGTCATCTAAGGGACAGTCAAAATAATGTTTGTAAGCAGTTTTCAGCAGATTTGATACAGTTTTCGTGGACTTTTTGATGAATCCTTCGGAAAGTAACAAAAAATATTTGAAGACTTTTTAAAAGTCCAATTTTTATTCATTGTAAAATTCAAAATGTTTTAATGAATGACAGTAAACTGAAATATTAAGAAATAATTAATTAATTACAAAAATAATTGCTTTAATTTATAAATACTTAATTACTTAAAATACTTATAAAATTTTTTCACCACGCAGTGCAATAAAACACACACGCGCGCGCACGCGCGCATGCGCACGTCTTAACAAATCTTGATGTTCAATAAAATACTAAAAGTTGTTCTGTCATAAAAGTTTTTCACTAAATTTAAGGCATCACTTATGAAACAAACTTTATTTTATATATATATATATGATAAAACCACTACCACAACTAAAGAACACAGTAAGTCATAACAAGAGCTTAACTCATACTGAAGAAAATTTCTCATATTATTAATTACTTGACTCACTGACATGTCTATATATGTCTGGTTTGACATGAAATGTCATCGTTTGACTATTATGTATAAAATTTAGGTCTACAATATTTATCACAGTATAAATCAGATGTGAGTAAGCAAACATACAGGCATAATAATTTATTTGTTCCACAAACGATGCAACAAATAAATTTAAGGGATTTTAACTTAAGAATTTTACGTGATGGGTTGTTTCTAAATACATATTCAAATTTAGCACAAAAAATACTATACAGAACACCTACTCCCTTTTCAGTTCCAAATTTTATGTTGTAATTTGTACTTTAAACAGGAAGAAAAGTTCAAGTAAGAAATGACTTAATGGAGGAAGGTAAGACTGGAAGAGGAAGGTTAGTCAGGGATGCTGTCTTCTCTTTATCTGTTTAGCCTCTGGAACTACCATAAAGGTATTACTTCAGAGGATGATGTGTAAGAATGTGAATGAAGTGTAGTCTTGTACAATCTTAGGTCGACCACTCCTGAGAAGTGTGGTTAATTGAAACCCAACCATCAAAGAACACCGGTATCATGACTATTATGTTTAACATTCACTTTGAGAGATCATAGAAAAGTGCATGAAAGTTAAGGGAGGTGTGTTTTTTGGTGAGAAGAGGGTAGAATGCATCAGATTTGTTGATGACATGGTATTACTAGCAGAAAATATCAATATACTCACAGAAATGCTGAAGAACTTAGATAAGAGTATGTAAGGTCATTAGTAAGAAAATCAATAATAAGAAAACTAAATGTATGATGATTAGAAAGGATAAGAAAAGAATGTTAGTTAATCTAAAAGGAGAAAAAATTGATCATATGGAATCCTTTAAATAGCTTGGGAGCATTATCTGTGATGATATGAGATGCACAAAGGAAATACAAACTAGCTTGTTGTGTAGTACGCTGACAAACATAGGAGGAAAAGACTTGCCAAATATTTTTATGGAGTGTTAAGCATCATGTGAGGAGAGATGTGGACTTTATGCAAGAAAGATAACAAAAGATTAAAAACTTTTGAAATGAGGACCAGGAGGAGGATGGAAAAGATAAAGTGAACAGATAAAATTAGTATTGATGTGGTATTAAAGAAAGTGGGAGAGGATAGATCACTACTGCAGACTTTGAGAGAAAAAAAAAAACTGGTATGAACATGTGAAAAAAAAAAGGTGACCTTTAACAAACAGTTAAAGGTTGTCTGTTTGTTAAAGGTTTTCTTAGAGGGTACAGTTAATGATAAGAAAGGAAAATGAAGATGGAAATTGCTTGATATTAAGGTAGAAAGAAATTATATTCATACAAAAAGGTTAGCTAAAAATAGAAAATAATAAAGGACTAATTCTGTGTAAAGACTTGCTAAATAGTAGAACACTAATTATGATGACTAATTACACACTTATTTTCTCTATATTTTTTAATGTATTTTGAGTTGTCACACTTACAACAATAATTTAATACTGGCAGACATTTTCAACGATTGTGTTACTAGATTAGGTATTTTATTGTCTATATTTTCAATGATCTTTGACAAAACTAATATTAAAAATTTATGCAGTAATTAATCTTAATGTGTAAAACACACGGTATTCCCCTAATTTGAAAAAAATAATCTTTATTATTTATTTATATTTTCATTTTACAACTGTAAAGGATATTTTGAACCAAAAAAACAAACAAAAAAAACAATATTTTAGTTTTCTATAGTCTTTTAAATAGATTAATGAGTGTTATAGAAAACATAAAAAATACATACCTGTAATTATCATAAATCTCTTTCGCATGATTTAATTGTGAAGTAGTAGCCAGAATGTTTAGAGGATTCGTGAGAACAAAAAAATGCTTTGCTCTTCCAATGTATGTCGATTGATCCCATTTTGGTTTAGTTATGTCTACACGGGGAAGATTTGCCATTGCTTTTCTTTAAAAATCACAATTTTGCATATTTGTGAGAATCACAACAGTAACTGTACTAAATGATTAATGAGAAAAACAATAACGGGAAACCACTTGTAGATTTTTTTATTTATTGATATACTTAAATACAAACAAATTAGGCTGTTTCACTTTCCAAGAAAAATCGGGGTACAATATCTTTCTTACCTAATATCTTTCTACAACCTCTTTTGAAAATCAAGTGTCGGCTAACTTTATTAAGCGGCATGAAAATCGATATTTGTACAAGTTGAATATTTTTTCATTTTCTTCCGATGAAAAGCTTCTTATTAGAAATATTACATTTTTTAACAATTAAAGAAATTGAAATTAATTTAACTTTTATCTAATAAATGTCCTTAAGTTTGACTGGGTTATACATGTGGTTTAAAAGGATAATTTTTGAAAATGTATTTCTTTATTCAGCTTAGAACTTCTTAAAATACTTATACAGAACTCTTTTGCATTTATGGAATAAATAACGGGGTTTTTAAATTAATAAATTCTATGAGTTTACAGATTTAAAAATTAAATCTACCTTGACGTTAACGATTATAAGGGCATTGGTTAGCATCATAGCGGACGACAAACTGTCAGTTGAGCGGTTGACATTGTGCTAATTAATTTGTGATTGGTGTTATGGTTTAATTTTTGTTGTGGGATATTTATAGTGTATGTATTGTTTTTGGTTTAGGGAACCAGAAAAAAATGTTCTTGAGTTTTTATGGTATTCGGGAGGTGTTTAGCATTGAAATCGCCTAGAAAACGCCATTTTCCCACTCCACCACACCCCGTCCGTTCTATATTGAAGTAAACATCTTACATGGGAAAGGGTCGACATCGGCCCGGGAGACGGGAAATCGAGCAAACTGGAACTCATGGAATTGGAGAATATTGTTGCGAACACAGTTTATCTAAAAGCAAGAGAAGGTAATATTATTTTTATAACCGTTTCTATGTTCATATATCCTTCAGTTTTGGTTGACCTGGAGAAATCAATACTGGCATATTTAAAAGCCTAGGCCTTCTTAGTAGGTAGTTAGTGAATTTTTTGAATTGTTATTTGTCGAAAATGCTCTATCTTACTGTTACTTTATTATTCACATTGGATTGATAAACATTTTACATTTCTGTTAGGTTATTTGAGAAAATAAAATATTTTGCATTGAAGTTTTATTCTTAAGTATTACATTAATAAATGCATTTTTCATTTTAAAATTGAATTGTCATTGTGAAGAATTATGTGTTAAAATGTTATTTGAAGTAATAAAAAAAACTATTAAATTATTATTTAGCACTGCTTTGTGGTGGTTTTAATTTTTAAGCATTTATATTTCATTAAACTTTTAAAACTGTACTGATGCTGGTGATGAAGTTTTGGGTGTTGTCTGTAACTTGTTGAATAGAGCAGAGAGAAATTTTTTATACAGTTTTAATCATTTTCACGTCTGAAATTTCTTTTTTGTACTGAAACATTAATATTTATAAATCAATAGTTAATATGAGCTGCTATAGTAGCTCATCAGAATTTTTTACTTGTGATTTTTAGCTCTAATTGCCATGAGGCATTAACTGAATATCGGTATTCACTTGGCTTTGTAAATTAATTAAGCGGGTAATATCTATGCTGTATAATATTACTGTGTTACATGAAGCAGTTGCTCATTATATAGGTTATGAATTACTCATCGATACAAATTTTCTTAGCTATTTTGTAAACTATGTTTCGTGAGATAAGTTCAGAATTTCTTTAAAGTTGTAAGTTAACCTCTTTTCTTTAAGAAATTTTAGTTTCTGTTAAATCATTACATTTTTCCTAGTATGTTTGTTAATCATTCATCTGCACTTTTTGAATAGTGAATAGTTATTTATCATAAATATATTAGGCAATGTCATTACATTAGATTGTTACAACATTCTATCATATGTAGAAAAACACAGCAACGGTGCAAGTTGTTAATTTACCAATTTCCAACAGATTGTTTCTCCTTGCTGTAATTTTTAATATTTAAGTCTTCTTCAGTTAAATAATGTTTTATTCTAATATCAGATTGTTAATGCTTTTGTTTTTAATATTTAATATTAAATAAAGTTTTGAAAAAAAAAGCATATCTTCACACACAATTAAAAAATGTTAATGAATTGAATATGTCTGCTGTTAAAAAGTTACTATTGCACTCTTAAAAATATTGCTGTTGCTTATTTTTTTTGTGTTACTGTTTTTAGGAGTGTGGATTGCAATATCTTTAAAACAGTTTGTAAAATGTTAACATTGTCAAAACATTTCGTGTTGATTGTCTTCTGTTATAAACTATATGAAATTGCTTGTGAAATACATATATTAGTTGACATTTATGTGTAAGTAGTTTAGCCAAGACACTTTTTGTGATAGTATATAAAAGTTCAAGGTAACATGTATGATCTGATTTTCTGTTGCAAGCAACATATTTATTTTAAGGAGTTACATGTGCAACAGCATATGTTGTATATAGCAATTACTTTATAATAAGCCTTTTTTACTATGAATGCAGTTTAATAGTAGCAAGCTTTATTTAAAGTTGTAGGTGAGATTGTTTTATGGTATTAATAAAGCTATAAATTTACTTATGTTATTACGAGGACACGTAAAAAATTATTTACACTCTCAACATAACAAATCTTCAAGGTTGTCATAATGTCTTCTGTGTATGTGCACTTAGATTTGATACAACCATGGTCATGTGTGCGAAGACTTGATGCTGATTGCCTTCCGACTATTACAGTGTAAACATGTATGCTTCGCTAGCAGTTTGCACCAAAGAGGAACAATAAGCAGTAATAAGATTTTTCTGGTCAGAGAGTGTGAAACATCCATGTATGACAAGATTCAGCAAGCTCGAGAGATGGTTCCGAGAAATAGGCAAGTTACAATCGATAAAGTAATGTCTTTGGACATCAATCATGGTTCTGCCCATCAAATCATTCATGATGAGTTTGTGTTCATTTAAGACTATTGTCAAAGAAAGTTTGAATGGTGTGGTGAGCCATGTATCAACATACTGTATTCACCATACTACCTACTCACTGTACAGTTCGAACCATCAACAAGTTTAAATTTGAGGTATTGGGGTATCTTCCCTACAGCCCAGATCTTGCTCCCTCTAATCTGTTTGGGCCACTCAAGCATGCTTTGTGGATTATCAACTTACCACACACTTAGATGTGCAGGAAGCAGTACACTATGGCTTTGAACTAACCGCAAACCTTCTTCTTGGAAGGAATATGCAAGCTTGTGAACCGCTGCATCAAGTGCATTGACAAGGCAGGTGACTATTTAGAAAAATTTTGTACATTTTGAACCCATACCTTTGTGTAAATAAATTATAGAATGAAAAGTGTGTGGTAATTTTTGATTTGCCATCTTATAATAGAGAAAGGTGGAAATAATGATCTCTCTTTTTTGTACTGGAATAACTACTTGCTGCTGATATTTTTTACTCTTATTTTTCTATTTATTATATAGTTGTTTTATCAGCTTATATTACACCAATAGAACTGTACAAACTGCTTACTTTAATAAAATTAAGAAAAGAAAAATCTATTATGAAAGAGAAATGTCATTTTTGTGATGATGGTATCACCACTGTAATAGGAAGAGAGAAAATTATCCCTAAAACTAAATTTTATACATTTTTGTAATTTTATGCCTTTTATGAAATGATCATTAATATTAAGAAAGTTATTTTATATGTAGTAATGCCTGATCTTTTTTTTATTATAAATATATTTTGTTTCCTTTGATCATCCAAAAAGCTTTTTACTGCTTTTTAAAATGCAGATATGTCCAAATTTAAGTCTTCATGTGATAGAATGTAAGAATTTTCTTTTAAGTTGTATCATTTTTAGAAATTTAAAGGAGTTGAAGTTTAACTTTAACCCTGCAGCATACTGAGTTGTACTGTATATCAGAACAAAATCCATCATATAATGTAAATTAAAATGAAAAATAATTTCACATATGTCACTTTTAGCAACCATTTTCTTCTTTTTCTAAGAGACTTAACAACCCAGAATCCAAATAATTTTCTCCATGATAAAGTGCCGTGAATTCAAAGTGAATAAATCAACGCTTTTGCTCAGAGTGGGGAAAATATTTTACATATGGGAATGGTTGGTTAAAGTGACAACCACATATTAGTGTTTTTCTAATTTGAAAATTCTTTAGCCTTTGTCTCTCTCTCTTTAACTGTTTAACCTCCGGAACTACCATAAGGTATTACTTCAGAGGATGAATGAGGATGATGTGAATGAAGTGTAGTCTGGTACAATCTCAGGTCGACCATTCCTGAAAATTTTGGTTAATTGAAACCCAACCACCAAAGAACACCGGTATCCACGATCTAGTATTCAAATCTGTATAAAAATTTTTACCTTAATAGGATTTGAACCTTAGAACTCTCGACTTCGAAATCAGCTGATTTGTGATGTCCCGTTAACCACTAGACCAGGTCGGTGGGCTCTTTAGCCTTTGTCCGTATCATAAAAAGAACACAAATCTGGTTTTATAATGGGAAAAATTTTATTATATTATAAACAGCGTGAATCCTAATGCTGTTTTTTTATGGACAGCTTTAAAAACATTAATTCTGTTTGTTGTGCTTTTTGTAGTTGGCAATAGAACATACATGTTTGAACTTCACAGCATTGTCAATGTTTTCATTGCAGAGCTATATGCTATTAATAAGGCCTTAAATATAATTAGCCCACATT
>JAAAKQ030000001.1:0-20273 GCA_010016005.3 Zanna intricata | reverse complement strand
AAGGACAGGTAGATGGGAAAAATTGTGCAGGCAGGCAACGGTTGGAATATGTAAAACAAATTGTTCGGGATGTAGGAGGTATGCCGAAATGAAACGACTGGCAGTAGATAGGGAATCTTGAAGAGCTGTATCAAACCATTCAAATGACTCAAGACAAAAAAAAAAAGAAGTTTTTCTAGTAAAATTATATGTAAACTGGTGAGTCATCTGTCTTCTGTGCTTGGATAATGATATTGTAATATATTGTTAAAATTATTCTTTGGTTCTAAATTATCGAAAACAGAAACATTAGAAACTTGTTTTAACTCAGTTTAGAAAAAATTTTTGCTTGGCTCAGTTATGTTTATTAGCCGGTCTCCGTGGTGTGAGTGGTAACGTCATCTGGAGGTCCCGGGTTCAAAATCATGGTCAGTCATGTCATTTTCAATTTTTAAACACAAAAAAAGTCACTTCATCTCATTCTCTAAAGCAATATAATTTTGGTACCTCTTTGATATTATGTACTGAATTAATTGTTAAAAACGAAAAGTAGACGATTTAGTCTGTATTTTTAAAAAATAAAACTGATATGGTTAAGATAATTTATTTTGTTTAAATTGTTTATGCTTTCATATCCTATTTCTTATAGCCTTTACAGAAGAGGATTCTCAAAACTAACTTGTTTGTTCGTATATGAAAATATTGCTTTGATAACTGTGTCTTCTTTAAATACCGTCATATTAAAGAAACTGCTAATTTCCCATCTAATTATATAATAGTTTTCTGTGTTCTTTTTTTAAAATTTAACTTCGATTATATCAACTGATCATATAATGTATTCTTAGAAAGAAAACAGTAAACAACATCAAACAGGTATTAACAGCAAAAAAAAAAAAAAACAGGGAGAACCTATTTTAAATTTAAAAAAAGATTGTTATTAAACTTGAATGAATTCTGTAGATTCAAATTATTTTCAGTAAAATAATATATTGTAACTGAGAAATATACAAAAAAGTCACATTTTTGCTATAAGAGATAGTTAAAAAAAAATTTTAACAATTTATTATTTTGATTCCTTTCTTGGCCTAAAATAAATATTAAACTGTTATTATATTTCGCTCAGCCATTTGGCGAAACGTATTTACAAATAAACCACAAATAAGACACTGAACCTTATAAATTTAGTTATTATCACCTTTTAAAACTGAAAATTACGTGCATTAAAAAAATTTCAGAATAGATTTTTTTTAGTTTGAACAAGTCTATTTGATATACGGGTATCGTCAGTTTTTTTATAATGATTAACCTTCATTTTTATTTGATTTATTTTATTTTTGTTACAGATTTTCATTATTTGGCGAACCAGCATCCAGGTTTTGGGCCATTTGCAATGTTACCTTCACAGTGGCTAGACGCAACATATTTAAGTTATGCTTGGCCTGAATACTTCCGTCGACCTCATGATCTATGCAAGTTACCTCCTCCACCTCCTGCACCTCCTGCAGCTACTGCTGCTGTAAAAGGTTGGTTGATTAAAAATGTTATTTAAAGTCTTAATTCTTATAGTGCTTCCTTTTTTTTCCTGTGTTCTATAACTTTATGTTCCAGTGTAATGACTTGTGTGTATAATATACTTGCGTGCATTTATATAATTCTATATTTCCAAAATAGTAAAAATGTTGAATTAATAAATAATAATTTTCTTCATTGTAGAATTTCTGTTGTAATTTATAATGAATTCACTTAAGTTTCAAATTATAAGTAATAATATAGGATAGTCTTACTTAACAATGATTAATAAGTTTCTACAGCAAAATTACCGATTATACACAAAATTATAATGTTTAAAATGTTACTTACTGAAACTTAAACATAATTTTTTAAAAACTTATAACTTCTTTAATAGTTTGCTTTAACGAAATTTGAGATGAATTTATTTTTTTTTAAATGTAAAATTACTATGCAATGAACTCAATGAACACAAAATAAAAGTGATAATTCTTTTATTTGTTATATAATTGTTAAATTTAAATTAATTAAACCATTCTAACCTTACATGCAAATACGACTAATTTTCTTCATTGTAGGCTTCTTTTTCTTTGTTTGATAGTAAAATATTGACTCATATTTCAGCAACTTGTATATAATTTCCACAAAATTATTGGGAAATAAATAATTATGTTTCTTTTTAATCCTATCACATTTTCGATGCCATTTTGTTAAACCAAGCTGGAACAACTTTCATATATTTGCAGTTTTAGAGTATTTACAACCAAAGTTCAAAAAAATAAATTTTAAAAATGTGTGCGTGTGCGCGCTCGCTCGCATGCTCGTGTGGGTAATACAGAGTTTATAACGCGATTGGATCCTGCATTCATTTGTATGAACGTATTATATATGAACATTTGTAAAGAACCTATGGGATGTTTAGCACCACTCTTTCCAATATTATAATTCACTCCTTTACTTCAAGGCTGTAATCATGTCTACTGAAAAATGGTTCACAGTAATAGTCATTTGATAAAGCGTAGTTGTTTGCTTTTAACTTTGATTAAAAATATGTATTGAGAATTTAAAATTGTTATTATTACAAATTTAATCTATAAAAATGGATACCAATGAAAAGAAGAAATAGTTTATTTCTTTGATTGTATTTTTAAATTTAAACTTTGTTATTATATAAAAAGTAAATAACGCCCATAAGTAGAAAATTTGAAACAAGTTCTGTTCCATGTTTTCTGATGAAGGTTAAGTAAGCCCTAGTTAATTCTGGTAAGAGTTTCTTTCCCGAATTAACAGTACTTTCCACATGTTGTTTGAAGCGTGTGCAACATACCCTTCTTTGTATCGTTTCAGTTAAGTACAAGCCCTGGGGTGTATATAAATCAGAAGAAAGGCAGGGTGTCCCAGTGGCTGACCGCCATCTTGGCCGCCATTGTGGTACAATGACTCATATAGGGGAGATGATGAAGTGGTAGGCAGATTTCTAGACAAAGCCCACTGAATAATGGCCCGCAGAGGGGTTGCTCGGTTCTCCACCGCACACTACTTGTAAGGGAAACTAACTATATTGATCCTATTTCTCATTGTTCTTTGAGTAGTATTACTATTATTATTATTATGATCCAATTGATCAAAACTACGTTTGCATTGCTCACAGAAAAAAGAGCTGTGATACTGATTATTTTTCAGGAGTTGTAATCAAATTTTTAGTGACTTAGTTGATGTAAAAATAATAAGTAATAATGTAAACAATTAATTGCAAAGCAGAATTTATGAAAAAAATATCTGGCAGTGGAGTTACCATATTTTCCGGAAATTAAAAATTAAACTTGTATTTTGAAAACTGATTTCTCAACCGATTTCCGGATTTTCCCTTACAAATTATCTAATTTGAAGAAAATGAATAAAAAATTTATTTAACAGTAAAATTATGTTCTCATATACTTGGAATGTTCCTGCGTGATTATTTTAAACGGATTATTACTTCCGGTGGTGATATCTAGAACAAAATCTGTCATGTTATAAATGAATTTTTGTAAATATGGCAGAACTTATTCTCCCAAAGCGGGCTTCTTAGGCGAATTGACATCGACTCAAGGGGCCAGAAGACAGGACTATTCTTAATAGAGCGGCGCGGGGGCTGAGGAGGCTGTTAAAGACTATCAGAGACGAGACATTCAAGGAGTACTTTGGAAATCTTTCTCACCAGAATGGAGACGGATGCACCTTACGGAAGACTACGAAAAGACCACAACGATTCGCAAGAACGCTCAGTGCCCAATGACAGAGAGAAGACCGACGTATTTGCTTCACACTTAGCAGTAACGTTCCAACCCCATGATGACGAGAATCCTAGTGATGTATATACTGAACACTTCTTAGAGAGCCCAATGCCAATCCACCAAGGGAGGCGACTAAGGAAAGCCCCAGGCTTTGACTTGGGAACGCACTAAATGTCATGCTATCCCTTAAAGGCATCGCGTTTATTAGGGATCTGTTTAATGCTGTTCTTAACCATTTATCCTCTTCCTGATCTTATCTAGATTGTTTGAGAAGCTACTACTTCACAGGCTTAGGCCAGTTTGTAGAGTAAGGAAATAATTCTGAACCAGCTGTTTGGGTTCAGGTGTGGCCATTCCACAATCGAACAACCCTATAGGGTCGTCAATTTCAGCAGTGGATGTTTGGACAAAGAAAATTCTGCATTTTTAGACATCCAACAGGCCTTTGATAATATTTGGTATAGACACCTGACTTGGTCTATAAATTGAAATTACAACTTCCTCTACCTTACTTCCTAGTCTAACGGAATTATTTGGAGGGACATTTCGCTCAGGTGAAATGTAATGAAGGGTAGTTATCGTGATTCTTTGAGATTAGGTCGGGTGTCCATCAGGGCTCTGAATTGGGTACTGTGTTCTATTCGACGTTCGCTGCGGACCTTCCAGCCCTGGAGGATTTTAACCACACTTCTCAGGAGTGGTCGACCTGAGATTGTACAAGACTACACTTCATTCACATTCATACACATCATTCTCATTCATCCTCTGAAGTAATACCTTACGGTGGTTCCGGAGGCTAAACAGATAAAGAAAGAAGCCCTGGAGGATTGCATCGTCACCACATTTGCCGATGACATTGTTATTCTGGCCGCTAACGAAGACCCTGGCCTAGCCTGAGGGACCTAATAATGGCACTAGATCGTTTCTGCGCGTGGCAAAAAAAAAACGGATTAATGTTAATTAAGATAAATCGAAACGCCTCACATTCGCTATGCGGAAGGGTGACTGTCCCAGTGTGTACTTAAATGGTCTCTTGATCCCCCACAGAGACTGTACGGTACCTACATCTTCCTAGATTGGCGTTTCACTTGGAAGTGGCACGTGAGGAAGAAGTGAAAACAACTAAATGCAAGGTTTAGAGAGCTATACTTTTTTTTTCCCCCTCACCTGGGTCGGACCTCCAAAGAGAGCTATACTGGCTGCTACAAAGAAACTCAGATCTCACGTTAATCAACAACATATTAATTTACAAGGCTAACCTACATCTACTTTAGACGTACAGTGTGGACCTGTAGGGAACAGCTAGCAGTATTGGCATAGAAATTAAACAACACTTCCAATAAAATTACGTGGACAATTGCTGAAGCAATAGTGAAATTCACGGTTATTGCGGCAGCGCAATGTTAAATACCAGCAGAGACTTGAAAATCATCTCAACCACTTTGCAATCATTCTACACGTTAATAGCAGAGACATCCGACGGTTGAAAAGTGTCCATGTACTCGTGTCCATGTATGATAATAGTTTGAAATTTGACATCAAATCTAGTGATATTTTTTTTCTATTTTTCTTTCTTTTTATTTTCTCTTTTTATTCTTTGTTTTAATGCTTGATTTCTGTGGACTATGAGACGTTGAGATTAATATTTTTATGATTTAGTACTGGACTTGAAATTTCATTGGACTTTAGGATTATTTTATAACTATTTTTGTGAATTACTTATTTCGGAAGTTCCTTAAGAACCCCCTTTTCACGTACTTTTTGTTAAGACGATTACTTATGGCTCCACTTGAAGAGCCGATTGTAATTATACTAGCTGTTGAAAAAAAAAACACAATTTTTATAGATAGTTTAAAATTTGCTGAAGTTTATCTTATAAAAGTGTTACATCCTTTTGCTATGAAAGTTCTTTTTAAAATAGTAAATTAAAAGTTAAAAATTAAAACTTTGTAAATTTCCACCACTACTAAGAAAATTTCATAAAATTAATACCATAAATACCCTACACACAGACACAATCTGACATTTTTTGTTTATTGTTTCTTTTTCTGGTAATATCGCTTAATATGTATAGTGTTTCTTTTGATGAGAATTAAATTCCGAATTACTGGTTTCGGGAAGTATTTTTATTTACCACTTATTTTAACAATAAGTTCAATCATTTTCAAAAAGAAACCATTTAATATCTATAAGTTTTAGTAAAGTGTAAAGATGTATAAAGTGTAAAATCTTTTACACGTATTTTACGAATTCATATAACAGCATTATAATTATTGTAAAATTCAACAATCTCGTTTTTGTTTCACATGTTTTTCTTCAGTTTTTTATACAAATTTATAAATATTAAGCCAATTAATGTTTAATTTTTAATACATTTTTACATAAAAACTACCCTTTTCACCAATAATTTGCGTAAAATTTGAAAGTTAGATAAATCTGTAGATTTTCTCATAATTAAAAGTAAATTTAACGTTTATATTTTTATATTAATTTATATATTTAAATAAGGAAATCCCATTAAGTTTAGTGTTACAATTATTTGTATATTTGTAGGATAAAAGCGTCTTCCTTATGCTATTGAATGTGCTTTAGGGCAGAGTGGCCCTCTGTGTGTAGAATAAAGCTAAGGCAAGCCCTAAGGCTTGATGGTCGGATGGTTGGCAGTAGCTAGACGAGGGTTTTGTTGAATTAGCCGTCATCGTTTGAGAATCATCCCCTACGATAATCCGATTTCAGAGGAGCTTACACCCCTCACATACACACATGGGGAAGTCGGAGGGGTCTCCCACGCGGGGTGGGCCTCCCACCTTTTAAATCCTTGTGTGCAGTGTCTAATGTTTATCATGACTCCCTCTATTCTCCGTCATCCGTCACTCAATGTGTTCATCAACCCCCCTTACAACCTTCTCCACAAACCGTGCATAAATAAATCAGATATTCTCCTCTTCCTCGCACTTTCCGTTGGTTGTGTCATCAAACATTGCTGGTTTCCTTGTTAACGTGGCGTATTCAAACAAAGGAACTGGTCTAGCGAAAGGATTAATTAAAACTGGAATAATTTCAACATTTTGCCTTTAAATACTATTTTTACTTTGAGTAAATATTTTATAAATGTTCTTGATTTTTTAGGATTGAATGTATAACCTACATAAATTTCTTATAACTGAACTTAAAATTTATTTTATTTCTTTATTATTATTATTAATTTTCTTTTTTGCTGTAAATATAGCGAATATTCTGGTTTTATGTAATGATAAATAACTATATCAGCAATGATAATTAATTATATGTTAAGATATAATTACGATAGTCATAAATACCTTAATATTTAAGTTTTGTCTTTCTTAAAATATAGTAGAAATTTTATTTAATATTAGAAAAAATGTATTTAGTTTTCGTTAACTTTTTTTAATGTACTTTAACTAGCAGGTTGAAAATAAAATGTCCATAACTGAATACATAATAAAATCAAAAATTGGAAATATATTCATATAAGCAAATATTTTGACGTGTTTTAAATTAACTCTCTTATTATAGTAGGTAAATCACAATTACAATTTGCACAGCTTAAAATTTATTAAAAACCAAATTCAAAGGACTACTCCATAACAGTGAGGTATTAATTTAATTTATTAATGTGCTGAATTTTTTCTTTAACTAGAAATAGATTTATGCAGGAACAGCGTTCGATTTAAGTGTGTTCGGAAAATGTGAAACTTCAATAACCCAGTTAAAATGATCACAGTTTAGACCGCTTATAGCTAACTCCATCCATTTATATTAAGTTCTTTGCTGTAATTACATGACCGCGTAAAACCAAAATGGAGTATAATGAAACCGTGCCAAACAAGGGATTCCTGTGCTACGACAGTAATGACGGAAGGAATTGGCAATTGCTTTCAGTTAAGATACTTTCATTACTAAAGTAATCCTTAGTTACGCTCATTTCTTTGTAATAAAAGTTTAATATAAACTAAAAAATGCAGATTGGATATATTATTTTAGTGTCTTGTTAGTTATTTGTTTATTAAAATAGTAAGTTCATTTTATTACCTTATATAAATTTAAACCTTAAAAAAACCTTTATAAATCTAAATCTAACCTTATATAATATTTAGTATATGGACAGTCCATTAACTCAATTTAGTTTTCGTATTTCTATTTTTATTTATATAACAATTTTTATTTTACACGTAATATTACGTGTTAACACGTAATATGTTATTATAATGTTTTATTATAAATTGGTAAATTTATAATCGATTTTGCTAAAACTTCTGTGACCTGTTTTCTCTTCCCAATTTAGCAGACTTTTTTAATGTTCTAAATTAATTTATTTATCTCTTTCTCTGTTGTTTATATCTCACTCTCCTCAATGATTTTTTATGATTATTTTTATCTATTCAGCTCAGTTTATTTACAAGTTCAAACATAAAAACACATTTATTATGATCTTCACAAATTTTGTTATCTTACTACAGGTATAATTTTTGTACATCTTTTCTCTGTTTTTTTTTAGGTAGTACGACGAGCCCAGGACCTCCAGAATTTTTGTTTCCTCCACCTGGTCTGGGATTAACACCTATATATCCCCATACGTTGTTACATTACCCGCCTACAACGGTAGCAGATTTACTTACGACGTCACCAGCTTTACCGATTGGTTCGCCTCCACAAAAACATTCACCTCCTCTGAGTACGACAGATAACAGTGAAAGTGAAGAACACCCGTCGAGTACACCTAGTCCTAAAGTACGATCGGCGTTTCAACAGGTCCGCCCGATCACGTTAAAAAGATCACCCAGTCCCGAAATCAACGTCACATCACCCGCACCGACCGATGAAACACATGTTACAAAAGAAACACCAATAACAACAACCTCGAATACAACAAATGTTATCACTAAATCTACAGCAGGAAAAGTTGCAGTTAAACCGGCTCATCAACAAAACAAAAGTCTCGTGTGGAGACCTTATTGAAAAAATAAATAAATAAAGACGTTGTAACGTATCAATAATGATAATGATAGTGTATAGGTTTCTAGGTCATTTATAATTAATGCGCTGTTGTCTAATCGACATTCTTCGTTAAATTATCAACTAGTCGCTAACTATTATAAGTGAGAACAGTGCAGCCTGTCGAGACATAAGTGTATTAGCGATCGGTCTGAACCGCTACCGTTTTCACGTAATTTCACTACGACACGAATTGACCTGAGCTTAACAAACCAAAGAGTTACTCAGTGCCTAGTACTAAGAGATTCACGTAAATAAAATAAAAATGAACAGTTACTAAAAATTATGATGGTGTTGGATAAATATGCTCTAAAAAGACTGAAATACTAATTAATTTATTAATTTAGTTGCATATAATATCCCAGTGTAATTAAAGTTCATAAGATAAAAATTGAAAACAGTTACTTTAAACGAATTTTTTTTTTAATATCTTACATGTGTGTGATATCTAAATAGCACCGGTGTAAGCCGCCTACGTGCCGGTATATTTGTATTTGTCCGTAAATGTTTAAAAATCATATTGAATTATTTTTGTACGTCACTATGTTTTTCATAATAACATACACCCACTTCGGAAAGTAAATGTTCTATTTATATAAATATCAGGATAGCCATTGATCCAGAAAGTTCTATAGCATAAAATCTGGAACATACTGGACGTGGTGTTACCCGGTCACCCCGTTCACTCCATCGCTGATAAAAGAAGAAAAATAATGAACATTCATAATTATTTTTATATATTTACTTTTTTACGTAATATTCAAATATGTATCATTTTTAACTACAAATGTAATCTTAAAATATATTTCTTCGATTTAAAATTATATTTGGCCTTTCGACATAAAAAAAGCTACAAATATTATAAAATAGTTATTTATTAATATTGTATCATGTACGAAAGTACAAGGACTAGCCTATTATAGAATTCAGAGAACAAGATCTTGTATTTGATAATTATATTGTATCGATTAATCGTTTCCATTAATGAAGCTTTCAAACAACTTAATTTTGTAGTTTCTATTTTATGTGTGGTTTGATGTTTCTTTCTAGGGTATAAATAACAACCTACATTCTTTTAACTTAATCCATATCATCATCATTATCATATCTTTCCTGAGTCAAGTCCCTACATTACAATGTTTCTATTAAAGCTTTCTTAGCCACTGCATGAATTTTTATGTATAATTTTTATTTTTACAATATTTTGTAATAAAATGGTACCGAGGTACTTAAGCATTTTTCCTGTTTAGTTCTTCCTTCTTTTATGTATTATATTCATTTTTTTATAATGTCCAAATTCATTAATTTTGTATTTATACAATTAATTTTCTTTCCTTATTCTATAATAATAAAGATTCAATCATCGGCGATCGTCAGCACAGTTTATTTACATTCCTCCAATATTTATTTCTTCATCCTCTTCTAGATCGTTTTTATCGTATCTTCAAATTAAGCAGGTTATTAATATTTATATGCTCTTTCTTTACTCTTTTATGTAGGTCAAACCAGTTTAAAAATGTCTCCAAAAAAAAAATATGAACCTTACTAACATTTTATGTTACAACGTTTCAAATTTCAAACAATTTTTATTATTATGTGGTTTAAGTTGCATATAAATTCATAACCAATTTCATTAGCTTATTAAATTAATTGGCCAATTAAACAATTTTATTAATTTTTTCTTCGCTAAATTAAGTTACAAGTACAAATAAATATTCGTAATACTACTGCAATACATTATACTAACTCCGAAAGAATGGTTTTTTGTTATTATAGGTATTTACAGAAAAAACTAAATAATGTTAGAGGAAAAAAAGTAACATTAAATATTTATGAGCCAAATGATGTCAGTTATTTAGATATATTTCGATTATATCATAAAAAAAAATTATTGCCTCATATTAATTTTATTTTATTTAAGATTTTAAGGTCAATCTAGTAAAAAAGATTAAGTTCAATACTAGTCATTAAAAAATAAATTTAAAAACCTTTATAATGGAATATTGAATGATCGTTGCAGTCACTGAACACATTCAGTTCGCACGCAATGTCTTATCAAATAGGAAATAATCACAAGTAGATAAACGAAGCAATGGAAACAGCGTTAAACAGTAATAGTATTTAAACAACAAAAATAGGTGTTAAAACAATAGACAATGGTTAATACATTTTTAAAAAATAGTACCGGAGAAAAGAGAGGAAAATAGATATTTTCCTAACTAACATTACTAAAGTCCAATCATCTAATGTTGTCTAGCAGACTCAAAGCAAGGATATTTACATATCTATTTAGTTCAACCAAGTATTTAGAACTGTAACTGACAATCTCATCCTGAATATACGGGATCCCCAGATATTTACGTATGAATTCCTGACGAACTTACACGATTTTTGGTCACTGTCCTCAATATCTGTCCTTCATGTAATATTTTTAACATATTTATTTATTGTTTCGTCAGGAGAAACAGGATGTAAATTTTTTTCTACAGCAAAAAATGAAGTCGTTTTAACATTGAAATTTTTTCTGTTAATAAATTTGTTCTTTATTTTATATTATATAAAGTCTTCGTAGCACAAAACATAAAATTGTTTGTCCGAAAATATTGTCACAATAAATTGTTAATGCAGTTGTTAATAAAAAGTGATTACTTATTTTGTTCTAGTTATAAAGAACTAGAAAATTTTGGATATTTAATTTGGAAATACTCAGATGTGATTTAATAAATCTTCAGTAGCTATCCTCTCTTTCTTTTTTTGTTTAGCCTCGGGAACTACCGTAAAGTATAACTGCAGAAGATGAATGAGAATGATATGTATGAATGTGAATGAAGGGGTTAATTGAGACCCAATCACCAAGGAATACCTGTCCGCGATCTCAAATCCGTATAAAAGTAATTAACTTTACTGGGATTTGAACCTTAGAACTCTCGACTTCGAACTCAGCTTTGCGATGTCGCGTTAACAACTAGACCAGCCGGGTGGGCTCAATGGCTATCCTCAATTTATTTTTTTATTTTTTAATAAACTGGAAAATTACTTATTCTTGAAAATTTTTTTTTTTTAAATATCTTTAAAAAATCAACCGAAACAGTTACTTTCCAATGTTAAATCTAAGCTTAGCTCTCTATAAATACGGTGTAAAAAGTTGTTTTGTTGTTTTTAGTGGAATAAATGTAACAAAATAAAAAATTGTTAGTAAACAAATAATAAATAATTAATGTGCGACAATTTATGAAATGATGTAACATTTCTTAATGATCTACGTTATTGTGGAATCACATATATAAAAGTGTAAAAGCGTATTTTACAATATAAAATATTGAACTGTGTAGTCTATGTAAATTATTGTAAATATAAAGAGCTTATTTATTATTTAAATATACTAAATTGTACATTAAAATATTGTAAATATCACAAAAAAAAGAAATAGTTATAATTATATTATAAAATGAGTACTCAATGTATAAATTGTATAAGATAATGTATGAAATGTTTTTAAAAGAGAAAGAATAAAGGTATATTAAGTTAAAAATTTATAGATATTTTAGGGCAGTCATTTCACGTGATATAAACTGTTTGTTAATCAAATATATTTTATACTAATATGCATTTCTATTACAGTAATTCCTAAGAAATTAGTTTTCATTTTTAATTCAGTTATTATTTTTTTTAACTCTTAAAATTAGGAATAATATTTAGACATTGTTTTTAATAAGTTCAATTTTTTTAAATAATTATAGTAAAACCTTTCAATTGTTTTAGTTTATAATAAAGAATAATTGTAACAAATATGCATATATTTCTTCGTCTATGTGCGAAGATTATTTGTTTTTTTTATGTACATAATTCTGTCACATATTGTTTAGTTTTTTATAATTCTACATAAAGCTAATAACGATCAATTTTTTTTTTTATTATTTCAGTTTATAATATTAATCGATGTTTTTTTTAGTACAGGTTATTATAAATTATGTTATTCTAATTTTTTTCTTTAATGTTTATTTTAGGAGATAGATTACCTGAAGAAAATAATTTATTTTCAAACATTAATTTTAGTTTGTATTTTGTATATCTTAATATGAAGTAAATCATCTTTCTAAATAATTCCATTACTTATTGTATTAATTTTTAAGCTATTAAAATTATATATTCAGAAACCAAAAATTGTTTGAATGTAAGCATTGTAATGTATACGTTATCCCCAAAAGCAGAAGAAAACATTTTGTGACGAGTGGACATTTAAACTTACGATGGACAGTAAGAATTAAAGATAATATAAAAAGTATAATAATTATTAAAAAAAAATTATTAAAATATTGGATTTTTTACAAATTTTATTTGATTTTTTCTATTAATGTTTTATTATTTATAATTAAAAGTATTGTTGTCTTTAGAATAGAAGAAAATTATATATATATAAATTTACTTTAAATATCGTATAAGCATAATCTGTACATAAAGGAGACTTTCAAAAAATTTTGTAATAATGATTTTGTTTGGAAAATGAATTTTGTAAGATGTAGTCAAAACTAGGTTTAAAAATGTAATTTTAATTTTAAATTCAATAGACGTTGAAAATTTTTTTAAAGTTTTAAAGAGAATAAATATTGTTAATGTAAATTATAATAAGTTACTGAAATTTCATTAATCGCCTTTTCATTTTTTTCATAGTCGCAGAAATTTCTTAAAGAAAAAATTTCTAAGAACGTAAAAAATTGTATGTGTAGATTAAATGCGAAAAATTAAAATAAGATGAGGTATGTTTATCATCTGTACAAAAATAATAAAATAAATTAAGATTTCGTATCGGCTGAAATTATAAATACTTCTGCTTTTAAATGTTTCAATGTTTTATCTTAATTTAACATGATAATTAGTTTTTATATTTAATTGAATAAATTACTTTGGGAAATAATTATTTTTCAAGTAGTTTTTATTAAGTATTCCCTTAAGATGAGATCAAAGGATCTTAAACAGTACAGCAGTACACAAAATATGTTTTAATTAGTTCACCTATGTATTTATCAGCAACTAAAACCTGAAAATAAAAAAATTATATTTATACAGAAGTGTGTTTAAGAGTTCCATTAAAACAGTTATGTAGACAATTATGCATCTAAAAGTTTGGCAATATAATCAATTATCCATCACAATCAGAAAGAATATTACAGTTTAAAAATATGAAAAAATTGACACACTTCTTTCATTATATTGAAGGATGTATCAAATGAAATTGGATTTACCGTATTTCACGTTCTTAAATTCAAATACAATGTACTATAAAAATTATACGGTGATTTCAGTTTCAGGTTAAAAAAATTAAATACAACAGATTTTAAAAATATTTTGATAATGATCTTTTTTTAATAGTAAAAAGATTCATAAGCCAAAATTATTAACATATTTTGACTGAACCAGTGTCAATATTTGAAATTGTGATATTTTCTCTTAATACTTTCTTCATACACCTACAGATTTTTAATCACATTATAATTATAATTCATCCCAGTCCTTTGACAGCCCTATGAAGTTAACTAACAAATAATCTTTTGCATGTTTATTAATATGAAGAATTATTTTTTATACTAAACTAGATTTTATTTTATCACCAATATACCGTAAATTAATACAACTCTATTTCAGATTTCAATACTTTTGGGGTCGCATCGTAAGTGGTAGTTTAAAGATTGAAAAATTTTACGAACTAAGATTTTATCAAAGATATTATTTCGGTTTTTTTTTTTTCAAATGTTTAACAATTGGCTTAATCATTATTTCTGCTGCATTAACCATAATAATTATAACTATTACCCAAGAATTTTAATATAATTGAGGTAATAGACAAGTTCTAATTAAGAAAAAAATTATGTCTAAATTAGTATTTATAGTTCCAAGTTATTATGTTACCATAAAAATGCAGCCTTAACATTTTAACAAATATAAAAATGGTCCAATTTTTAATTTTACTTCATTATACAAAAATATCCATTAAAAATATTAATTTTGTTAGATTAATTTTTTTAATTTATGTATATTATAAATTATATTGAATGTGAAAAAATTATTTTTCTTTCATGTAAAAGAAAATTTTTTAACTGTACGAAATGCATATTAAAGTATATTAATTATTTATAAAATTGAAATATGTAGATAAATAAATGATTTATATATATATATAAAATGGCTAATTACTTTACCCGGCTTAACATTCATTAAATTTTATTTCGTATTTGACGTAATTATTTAAGATTTACTTAAATTCCCTATATTTATTATTTAGGCTACATTCATATTCATTATTTGATATTTGCTAGGGACTTTTTTTTATATTATTCATAAAAATGAGGTTCATTTATTTATTTGTTAATAAAATGTTATATTTAACATGTGTGAATATATTATCATATCTTTCCATATCTTTATTTAACATTAACATAATAATATATATTATCAATATATTTATATATGTTTTTTAGCTTCTGGGATCACCGTTAAGTATTTTTTCAGAGACAATTTTTATAGCGTATGAAAATGCCATGCCTAACTCGGGATTCGAACCCGGGATCTCCGGATGAAAGGCCGGCATGTCCCAACTCTCGCCCACGGAGCCGGCATGTTATTTTATCTATTATTAATATATTTTTATTTATTTCTTACTTAACATAACTTCCTTTAATTACAACATGTTTTTGGTAAGACGAGAAGTCCCAGTTTTTTACTGGGAATTGAACCAGTTGAAGAAGAAATCAGTACCTGATCGATATACCGATAAGCCAATCTGCACTAATTTGAATAAAATTACATTAACAACTCATTTCATTGATTTTAATTTTTGCCACGATACACTGGTGGTTGGGTGCTACCTTACTAAAAACTATTATTCAATAAAATCACCATAAAGTAATTATTATTGACTAATACCTCTAATCTGATCAGATTAGGCGTATTAGTAAAGGATTATTCATACAAATAATTGTTAATATTCTTAATTCCATATGCTATTGGTAATTTATTAATTACTAATAACGTGTATAATTATAGTATTTGATTCTATGTATGGTAGTCAGAATAGCAAATTCCTAAAACTAAAGTTCCAGATCTTTAATTATTATTGCCGTGACTGAAAGTAAATAAACAAAAAATGTCACACTAATGTTTTTATAAAAGCGACTAATGACGTTTAAAAGAAAATTAATTCTCAATCCTTTGCAATCTTACTAAAAAATGATTATTTAGTCTACCTGACATCAAAAGACCAACCTCATTAGTCCATTATTTGATCTTATGTAACCGCAATAGGACGTTGTTGATTCAGTTTTGTTAATTGAATTACCATAAACTTTCATGATATTTACAATTTGTTAATATCTAAAATAAAATTATCATAATTTGTTTCAATTTTTTTTTTTCATTAATTGTTAATTATAGATTTAAAAATGAAATACAACTTTTTTAAACGGCTTTCTGTGAAAAAAAGTGTTATAAGTGTTCTTAATATTATACATAATAATAATAAGTTAAATACAAAATAAGTAAAAATATGTCAGGTTATTTATATTTAACAAAAAAAGAAACCGTAAAAAGGTAGATGATTTCTGCTAACGGAAGTCTCTAGAACGAAAATCACTTCACATGCTCTTCAAAAATATTTACAGTGGTAAAAATATTCTAAGAATTATTTTTTCAAACCGGCTCCCTGAAAATTATTGAAAATTACATGCAAATGATAGTATTTGATGCATATATTATATTTTTAAGATATATCTAATGCAGTATCTTTTTAATGAAAATTCAGATTTTAAAATAAATGTTCGAACAATATTTTTTATTTAAATTTATTTATTTATTTTCTAAAGTATTCAGTAGTTTAATATAAACTTATTTTAAACAAAACTCATACAATTTTCTTATTAAAGACCTCAAATTTACTTCAATTTACAAAATTTTTTCTGAATACTTACACAGAACACACGCATATGAAAATACCTAATCCACATTGTATGATAATTAATCTACCCATTTTTTTAATTTAATATCTTTTGTTTCGAAAAACACTGGTATTTGGATCACAGGAAATTATATTGTCAAATAAAATTAAATCTCACAACTATGAAACGAACTTTTGAATCAAATCTGAGACTGACTTCATGCCAATTGTTGGACCTCTTGTGAAGTAAAAAAACATGAGCTTCTTCGATTAGTAGAAAAATATTTAAATAAGATGATCATTTTATTTTTCAAAACCTATTCGATTCATTATCCAAAATAAATGTTTTATAAAATTAACGCGCACTGTTTTCCAATAGAAAAAAAAACGATTTATACATAAAAATTGTCTTTATATGAAGTGTGACAAATAAAATAAAACTTCTCATAAGTAAATGTATAATATGTTTAGTTGAAAACTGCGTTATGTATTGTGTTTATGTTGGTATAGGAAAAGAGGTATTAATGGTCCATTCTTGTTTTCTATATAATTCAGGTAGAATTTAATCCAGATCGATTAATCCTGGATTAATCGCTGCAGAATTGGCAGGTGGAATTTGATTCGCTAGTACCGACAAAATGCATTACTTAAAAAAATGAGCCGAAGTGGAACAGTGCAAATCTTGCATATCCCAGAGCGGCGTGGCGGGTTAATTCCGATATCTGTTGATCGATAAATCGCGCGTTGTATCGAGGACGGGGCGTCACATTTCATCGCATTAGTCGCACCAGTGATTCCTTTGTCCTGGTAGCGCAAATAGAGGGCCGAGGCCCACTGTGGCGCGGGCACCCTGAACATCTGTCCGACTGGCTCTCCTTGATAAATCTCCTCTTCTCTCCTGTCAATACGTCATAACGTTTCAATTATTGTTTTGATCCTATCTCCCTCTCCTCTACATCATTTCTCCTTTCAATGGTATACTACTACTACTACTCATCGGTACCTCGCCTCTCCGTTCATTCCTTCCACCAAATGGGTTGTAAACGGAACTACCAACAAACAACCAGTAGCTACGGAAATCCCTCCGTTTTCCTGTTCTATTCTTTTTTCTTGTTCCTTTCTCAAAAGGGGACTTTTACGACAAAAATATTTTTTTATACCTAATTTTGACAGTTATGAAATGGGTCTTTTAATTCCTACAATTTTTTTTGCACTTTAATAACGAATTGGCGTATTTAATTCATCAACATTTAATTTGATTAATTTTATACGCTGTTACTGAATGAATTGCTTTTAAAATTTTAAAAGCATTTTAATAATAAGTAGATAAATATTAATAAATCAATATTTGAATAAAGGAAAATAGAATAATATTCTAAATAACTTTAAAAACATTAAATAAAAATTGAATTATAAACATGAATAAAATTTGTTTATAGAACTATTAAAAAAAAATCCTACTTTTCATTAAGATTTTGATAGTAATTTTAATTAATTTAGAAATTAGTATTAAGATTAATTAATCTGTTTTTATGTAATAAAAGGAGGTGATACATTTGAAGTTCCGAATTATACGTGTAATTAACGAATTATATAAGAAAAAGTGCGAAATCTGTATCAGAAATTAACAATATCGGCATTAGATCTACATAAAATAGACAGATGAGAATTTCTTTCTTTTTATTAAAATGGATATAACTAAAAGCTCGTTTACTTTAATCGAACAAAATTATCAATTTAATTACTATAACAGATTACTCATTAATACAAAGTTAAAAGAGTTACTTATATCTGTTTACATTATGCAATATTAATTAAAATATTAGCTATCCTACGTAAAAATATTTTCAACCTAAAAAAATCAGCAACCCTTTTAATGTAAAACAGGAAATACTCTAACCAACTTCGAAACTGAAGGTAATGAAGTTCTTCTGTAACATGAGTAGTTATATTTGATTTATTTATTAATATAAAAAAGTAAACTATATAAAAATATTTAGACAACGAATTGAGATCGATAAACTATTTATTTATTGCACTACACCAAGGGGCAAAATCCATTACTTACTTACAAAATAAACATTTTGTGGGTGAGCTTATCACAACATAATTCTAAAAATATAATGCCCATCTTATCATGTGATAGAACGTAGATTATGCATTTAAAATAAATTAGTGCCTTGATTTTTATTTTTTATTTTTTTTCATTTAATAGCGCATTCATAGTTCCAGTTTTATACTTTATCTTCGTCCAAATTTTTTCCCTGGTCAAAAGCATGTATTTATAATATAAATGGTCAAAAGCATATATTTATAAGGCGAGTAGCGAATAATACGCTTTGAAAAATAAAAATATATTTTTATCATTTTCATTCAATGTTTAATTACAATTACAAATATAATTCCAACAGCTCAAAAATGTTACTCATAAATGTCAGAAGTAATTGTGATAAAATATTTCCCTTCTCTGAAAATTGGTACGAGCAATACTTCACACTTAGTATAAACTGGATATAAATGTTTTTCTTCCTTCTTATCAAAAGCAAAGGTAGTTTTCCATTACAAATATTTCTCTAAATTTTTTTAGTGAATTTATCCCTTAGAAGATAAGGAGCTGAACGTTATTAAAAATTGGATTGCTACCTCCTGGTAAAAAAGTACCAAGAACGTAATGTTTTAGCCTCATTCCCTTAGGAGATGAGTAATCTCTCATCACTTGTTTTGTAAAAAATCTTTTTTACAATATTATAATAATTTTTTTTTTTAAATATATCTATATTTTGTAACGTTTGGCTTGCTAGCAAGTTTTTTATTTGAAATAAATAGAATTAAAAAAGTATCATATCAACCTAGGATAACAATGTAAATTTCAAACAGAGAATACTTATTCTTATTGCTCCATATGGACAAAATCATCTATGTTTATTCATTTCAACGAAATATAAATATTTGTAGCAGTGGCATTAAAGTCAAAAGAATAAAATTCATTTGGATTTCGATAAGCTTGCCAGACGGATATGTAGTAGTGTAGGATCTATTCTCTGTTGAAATTTCTTACAATATATTTTGTTCTATAATATTTTAAATTTGATTCACAGATATTCATCTAAATAATATTTGATGTATCATCTTAAGAATAGCGTTTAGAGGTAATACTTCATCGGTGATTGGAGTTCTCTGAAGAATCAATGCTTACTTGAATTTTCATGTAAAGCCGATGAAAACAAATCTGCTTTCATTGGAAGATTGCTGCGGAAATAACCATCCTTAAAATGTACATTAAAGAAAAATATGATAGCCGTGGAATGTTGAAAGTTTGGATTTAGGACTGTTGTAATATCTAGTTGTGTACCTCCCGTTTTGATTGGCACCAACCGAACCAAAAGTATGCAAAAAAAAGCCTAAAATCAAAAAAAAAAAATTAATTTTGCACTATTTCTTAACTGGAGTAATAGTTCCTCACTGAGAGCTTTTCAACTCTCAATATCATTTTTTTTTTTTTTTTTTGGTCTTCAGTCATTTGACTGGTTTGATGCAGCTCTCCAAGATTCCCTATCTAGTGCCAG